>JAUJPK010065540.1:0-12488 GCA_032270525.1 Callophyllis flabellulata | reverse complement strand
GTGCTCTATGTCGTGCCCTATGGGATGGATCAGCGTTGGGCAGGTCCCGTCTCAGATGACGGGACGCCCCTGATCATCACTAGCGGCACCCAGTTGTCATTAGGTGGTCCTTCCTGAGTCCCTACGGGGTCCTCACGGGCGGTGTAAGGACAAGGTGGGGAGTGCATGAGGATCACATGGGGACAATGGGTCCTTACTTGGTCCTAGTGAAAGGACACAGTTGGGAATCTCAAATGCTCCTTACTGTGAGGAGCTGATGAGGACCTTGCTGTCCTTACAGTAAGGATGCCATTGGGACTGACACGCAACGGCATGGGGTCTTGTTGAGGACTGTGTAAGGATACTTGCTGGGATAGTATGGGGAAAGGGCATCCCCATTGGGTCCCAATGCAAGGACTCAATTGGGAATCTCAAATGCTTCTTGTTGTGAGGATGCAGTTGGGAATAACACATCCTTACCGCAAGGACAGTATTTGACACAAGTGGGGACTGACTGTATGGGCATGAGGACAAGATTGGGACAATGCATGGGTGCTAGGACTCAGTCGGGGTCATATTGGGACAAGCGTACAAGAGAACAAGGACACCATTGTGACGGTGTCAGGATGTTTTTTGTGTTAGGATGCAATCAGGATGGGGATGGGATAGCAAGGTGAGGGTAGGAGGACGATATCGGGACTGTGTTGGGACGCAGTGAGGACAGGCTTGGGATGGAACAAAGGTTGCAAGAGGATCAGCTGAGGCAAGATCTAGACATGGTAGATGACTACAATATGATAGCATTGGGACTAATGCTCTACACTCAGGAACTGCCCCGACTGGGACCCAATGATAATCTTGCAGACCTAGAGTTGCAATTGCGATAAACAAGTTGTAAATTGGCTTCATATTTTCAAAGCAGTAGATCTGGGTTCAACTCGAGTTCGTCAGCAGCTTTCATCAGAAAGATCTTCAAGTTGTCCGAAGCGTGGGCCAAAGCCTTGTCACGCATTGAACCTTGCTTCAAAGACTGAGCCTGCCATGCAGCGTGCTTCACAAAAACATATTCTTCAACTAGTTCCTGCATCAAAACACAGATCGGTCAACAACACAGTACCTCCAGGCTACTATTATCAAATAAGCACTACAAAACTTGCATATCTTCGATGATATCTGTGGACAGGATCATGAGCTGCTTATAAATACAGAAGCTTCAATGATTGAATTCAATTCGAACCCACCTGTATGGTTGACAACGAACGCTTGGCTCTTTCAATGCGCTGAGATTGGCGCTGGCAAGCGTTGGGGTCCTCAGCCGCTGTCTTCTCTTTGACGAATGCTGCCTGGTTCATCTGGACTATCACCTTGTCCTCGATTGTAACACCTGCAATCAAGAGGAATGCCTTAGCACCTGTCACCAATGTTACTCTCTTGCCATAGCCAGCAATTTGTCATGGGCCTGGAAACAGGTACTAAGCCCATGAATCAGAACAGGTCAGACAGAGAAACACCACAAATCATGACATAATCCGTGGCAGGTCTGATCCCAAGCTGGGTCATTAATATTGCATTACAGCGTCTGTGCAAGCAGCATGTACAAGGCCTTGGGAATGGGAAGGTCATGTGCACAACAATGCTCACCTGCTTCCACAGCCAAGTCCGCCCAATCATGATGGCGCAGTATCCCTGCCACCGTGGCAGACATACAGAGATCTGCCCCTGATGATATCTTCGGCACAGCCTGGCTTGGCTTGAAAACAATAGCGTCGTTCAAGTGCGCAGTCCGCTGCTTCTTGACGACCAGTGGGGAGTGTTCGTCCGCGCCAGCAGTCCAAGCCGCACCCTTGCTAGAGCCTGATCCGGAGCCTAGGTTATCGTTGTAGCCCATCTGCGCTAGGAGATCCATCCTCGGGTCAAGGTCTGCTGTCTCCTCTGCATCCGATCTCGACTCAGATGCAGGTGAGACGATGCCATCAATCTGCTGCCGAGGTCGTTTTGCAGCTGTAGCAGGGCCGATTAGATCAGCGGCCTGAGTTGGATACTGCCCCGCCTCCGAGGGCTCGCGATCATCTTCATCGCTGGGCTTGCGATTCTGCAGCAGTTTGCAGTTTATCAGTCCTCATTAGACACGCACTCTGTATTCATGATCCGCAAAAACACCAATAGCCGGCTTCATAGCAACGTTGACACCTAATTGTTTATAGTATCATACGTATGCGTGCTGTAGCCATGTACGCTTGAGCCGCGGCTTCTGTCTATGCACAAGCAGAGACCTAGGCATGATCACGTACCAGTTCACCATATTCTGTCTCATCATCAACCCTGTCCTGTGAGTCCGGTTGCTTGGCGTCGCATTTGTGGCTTGTCGTCTTGGACAAGCCACGACTCTTCTGCAACCAGTGTGGAAGTCGACAACAAACGCAAGCCCGTTCAATCGTGGCGATGCCGAGTATTAAACGCAAAATACATATATAAATGTCGTTGCAAGTGCTTGTGGGGTCGCACATCATTGGACGCGGTAGTGGTGAATGGCTGCACGTCTTGGCCGGCGCCGTGAGCCTCGAGGTCCGGGTCAAACGGTGGCGAAGGGCAGATTCCCTTGGACAACCACTGCAGGCGGGTCTTGAAGCCACGCCCTGCCCCAATCTTTCCGGTGGCGTCCATAGTAAAGGTCTCAGCAAACTGCAACACATGCTATGGAATGACATATGATATGCATGTGATAATGGTGCGCGGCCGCAAATTACGCGGGCATGTCGGCATAATACATCTATACAGCTTGAATCCACAACACATCGCTTATATATAGCACATATATTTATCGGTTAACGTACACAGTAGCGACATCGAATGACGTACCGAATCCTGTAGTTCCTTCCTGCGGACCGCATAGTGGAAATTGGCACTACCTTGCTTCAACGCGCCCTCTGACAGCAGTAGCCGCTTCTGACGGATGCGGGAGTTTAGATTGTTCACTGGCTTCTGATAGAGCTTTGCTGGAGTGTCGGTCGACGTCCACAGCCTCTGATACATCGACGTGATAGCGTGCACCACAGTGATGGGCTTTTCAAGAACATCTTGATCAGCGGTGCTGCACTTGTCCTGCACGGTGCGATATATACAAGTGCGTACGTCTTTCCTTGCAACAATTGCTGTCCCATGATGAGTCTGGCGCATAGATTCTATCGCGTGAAAAGCTATCTGTAACGATCATATACGTACGCGAGGCACACACAATGAACAACCACGTATGACATCTGAATCACGCCGAGATGTGACAGCATTGCTTTCCACGCGATGCTGATGGGTGCATGGCACAGCGCAATGATCTACACGATGTTAAATATGTGTCGTGTGGGAGTGCACTTATGGCACCGTCGCACCTCCAGCTTCGCCACCAATCCCATCATACACGGCATAGCATATTCTTCCCGCTTCGTCTTGACCTCTTTCATGACCTTTTCAGCCTGTTTCCTGGCCTCTTCGGACAGGTCGTCCAGTTTGACGTGGTTGAATGCCCTTTCCACCTCGACGCAAAGGGGCGCGAATTTCAATATGTATTGTTGAAGTGCCTGCACGCCATCGGAACAGCGCCTTTGTACTGTACAGTAAAAAATGCAACACTCGTGATGCACGTCGGGTAAGACTAACGGCAGACTCCAAAGCATGCTCGTGATCATGGTAACATCCTCAACGTTAACCCGAATCATATGCGGCGATGCCGATCACACGAACAAGCACACGAATAACGGACCTTCGTTGCAGATTCTGCTTTCGTCCGCGTTTGCTTCCCTCCTTCCCCTGTGCTCGGCGCGTATGACGATTCGACTTGAATTTGTCCGTCGACCACAAGTGGGACCGCCTGAGGGACGCCCTTTGCTATGTCGCAAAGTTCAACGAACAAAGCACCCATAGTCATTGGGATGTCTTCAGAGGGCTTGGACACGATTATCCGCTTCTTTTCGATGTCTTTGAGCTCCTCGCCTTCCTCCGCTATGTTCAAGTGAACAGCACCGGACATTAATATCAGTTCTTTTTTTGCGCTGTAATCTACTCCGATACTCAATGTTGTTTTCGCTTTTCTTTCATTGCCCCAACACACAACAACGGGCCCACTTGTATGGGTAGACGTGCTAGCAATTTGATCGCTCATTGTAATGACTTATGAGGTTGATGATAACAGGCAGAAAGCGTGGCATCACATCGGCATTACCTGTTAAATGGCCCCAGAGGGCGTATAATCAACGGCAACTTTTGAAATACCTCGTGGCTGATGTTAAGACGGTACTTCATGGTCAGCATGCATGCTGAGGTGACCGAGCATGCATGCACCCTGAACCGGGTGGAAAGCAGCTTGCATCGCCAGACTATGCAAGCATGCACACCGCAGCATATTCCTTACGCTTGTAAGCTCGAGCATTATTATCAGGGGTCTGGGATGTGGGCAAAATGGGATGGGAGGCTGCTGTGTTGCAGCCGTGACTGCCCCACTTAACAACCAGCACAAACCACCAGATCTCACAGCCCCAGTGATCAGACTGATGAGATTTTCACACCAAATCATCACCCACCAGTATGTTAATGATGCCATCAAGTCAGCAGGGGTCTGGGATGTGGGCAACACGGGATGGGAGGCTGCTGTGTTATGCAGCCCTAGGTTTCAGACCAAAGGTGTTGCGGGACCCCTCAGCATCAGCTGATGCATCATATCAGGCCTCTTTTGATCTGCACCTGGCAAGCTGCGTAGGCGTTGCTTAATCTTGAGAGTGCGATTGTACATGGATTGCAGATCTGCCGTAGGCATCGGCCAATTGCGGCCACTTGCAAGTGCTGGTGGTGTGTTGTATTCAGCCTTTCTTTGTTGACTCGACTGCATGGATTTACCACGACGGCTACGTAGAAGCGACTGGGCTTTGTCTTGGATAGTTTTCATGTGCAGGTTGAACGGAAACTAGTGATTTTGCGATAGTCCTGAGGCACTGAAAACGGGTTGAGATGGCTGTCCACGGTGCGGATCAACGTGCTCCCAGTGCAGCATGGCATGTGCATGGGCAATCAATGCGTTCATTGCATCGCAATTACAGGTGTCTGTATGTCTAGAGTTATGCTTGGTGTTGTTCTTAACAACGATAGATGTGGCCATGATGCTAGGGTATGCATTCCAGAGAGTGTTGCATCTTCATGGCAGTATGACTGGATGTTCCAAAAACATCGTGTCAGTGGTTTCACCACAACCACCGATATTTTTCATGCAGGTGATCATCATGGCAGCCAGATGACTTGAAGAATGGGCTGCCAACCCAGCTCAAGGTTAGCTAGCTTGAGGCAACGTAGTGTCGCAGCTGTCTAGGTGCACCATGGTGTGGCGTGTGGGAACCGATGTGAAGGTTAATTTCAAGGCATAGGCGACTCTTAGTGTAAACGCTGGGTTGTATGTTAGCAATGATGTGGAAACTGCGTCATTGCAAGAAAAATATTTCCTTGCTGGACATGCTTCATGTTTTAGCCATGTGCAATTGTGGGATGGCAGACATTGCTGCTGATAACAAGTGCAAACTTTGGTTGTTCCCTGGAATGTTGGCTTAAGCGCATGGTGCATCCAGATATTCACAGCCCACTGGTCCAAAGCAATGCAGCTGCATCATTAATTTCGTTGTCGATGTCAAAGAGACATACTACGCACGATCAGCAAACGCACATGGCAATACTGAAGGTTTCTTACAGAATAGGAAAAACTTATTTTCCCGACAGCTTTGCACAAGTCATAAAGTACCTAGACCTGGGTAATTTGTCCGTACTATGTCCCGGCAGCGTAAGGCAAGTCGACGAAATGAGTTGTGTGTCTATCTCTGCGATATTGACCAAGTAATCACCAAAAAATCTACGCGAGTCCTTCTTAGCAGGTAAACTCCCATCGAAATTTGCTGGCAACTTGTCTTTTCTGCTCTCCCCCGTGTTCGAAACGCATAGAAGGTCAGGGAGCAAGCCGGGGCAGAATTCCTCGTCACGGCAGCCTATCGCGTCTGCATCACACACTTCCGCTAGCCACAACTTGCAAACTGCGAATTTCAACGGAGATGCCCGCACATGCTGCTGACCTTCCTTCACTTGAAGAATTTCAGGTACAACACTCGTGGTCCTATTGACCTGCTGAGAAATGATGCTTGCAGCATCGAAAACAGGGAGACCTCCCGACTCAGCCCGGCACCGCACAAAATACTGCACGTGACCTACACAAGGTTGCCTAACCCCATTAGGCAACGTGTAAACCACATACACCCACGTGTTGTCCGTGCTAGGATGCCTCACATCCTGGGTGCAAGAGATGACATCCATGCAAGGTATGCAAGCCTGATGAAATTTGTCCAACAACAGGGTGCCATCCTCCAACATGGCGGATAACAGGTGCTTTTGAGCAACCGGCCACCCCTTGTTGCGGTACCACTCCGGGGACATACTCAGAATCCCAGGCAACATATGAATGATGGATTCTGACTCGTTGGGAGTCACTCCAGCCGCAACCAGTCGGCCAAGCAGCATGGCATCATCCTCCTCTGTATCGTACTCAGGGAAATCCATAGCACGTCCAGCACCACGTCTCTCGGTTAGAGTACGGCAATGCTCTGGAAACTCGCACCGACAGCTCTGCGCAGACTTGAGGAGGAGGTGATCGTTGACAAAAATTACTTCGCCATTGTCTCTGACGCGGTCTTTCAGATACAGCTTAAGATACCAGATCATTCTTTCTATCCAGTACTCTGTGAAGTTTGCTCCTGGCCCTTGACACGTAAGTTGGTCGATTACATGCAGGACGGCATGATGTAGCTTTGCCGTTAGCAAGGCAAGGCCGTCAAACGCCTGCATGTCACCGGTAAGTCAATACTTCTGTCTAGATACGAAAACCTCGCACAGTTGAGGTAAGCATGTGCACGACAGCCAACACCAAACAAGCCGTAGGTGACAGGAGTCATAAAATCAGTCACCCTCATTTCGATGTACTCACACACGACATGACTTACGTTGCATTGCACCCGTCAGAACTGAAAACATCCTCGAGAGAGGAGCATGGGAACCACTGAGCAGGTGGCATGAACAGTGAATCACAACGTATGCCACAAAGCGGACCTCTTGCGCGGCAAAGGCATAATTCTCGAATTGGCGCTTCGCCTTGCGCAACTGCTCTGGTGTATGCTGCCCTGGGTGGTGGCGGAGGCAGAAGAGCACAGCTTGGCGGAGATTCCTCCACTGCCTCTCAAACATGTTCTGTACGTCCTTGTCAGCAGGTTTCCAAGATAGTTTGAACAAAATGAATGGGGAAAAAGTCTCCACGAACGCCATGTACTCCTCCATGGTCCATGTAGAGCGAGATCTGCAAGCACGGCACACTGAAGTACACGCTGAACATGATTAAAAGAAGCAGCAAAATCAGGTATCACTCGAATGTCACGCGGCAGGCATACATCAGATAGGATGCCTAGGCGCTTACCCAAGCACGTCGGCGCTTCGTTTCTTCACCTGCGAAGTCCATTGTATCAAAGTGGCACGATGAGAGATCTCCTTTCTTATGTAGCGAGGCAAAATGTACTTGTTACCGTTTAAACGCGGTTTGCGATGGCGATTTGTGGAAGCGTTCGAATCTTTGCGATGCGAATCCGGCACACGAGCCCAAACGGACCAGAAATCCTTCACCAGTCCATAAAGATTCAGATGGGCAAGGGCAAAGTGGAAAAAGTGTTCGTACCTACACAGAAACAGGCTTAGTGCGCGCGTGCAGCGAAGAAAGGCGGAAATGCCTTCGACAAGCGGATGCTGCGGTAAGGGGGTTTCGAAGTTACCCTCCTAGACACGGCTCAACGGCAGAAACACGGTCGCGAGCCCATTTCCGAATGTGTCAACGTCAGAATCAGATGACTTTAGAAGACAGAAAGTACACGTAAGTGCAGAGTTGCGTCGCACCGAAAGTATGACAGCCGAGCGCACAAGGAAAGTCCGCGTACACCCGTTCCCTTACTGACCTTGCTGAAGTCCGACACCAATTTGCGCCATCTTTTCTTGCGTTCATCCTTAGGCAACAGGTGTAGAGGAGGGTTAATGGAGGTCAACCTTTCGGTCCACTCTTTTTGCACAAACTGAGCTTTGGCATGCAGCTCGTGAGCTGTGTACTTGAGCTCGTTGTGGTTTTCCCACACGAATTCATCTTCAGTCACCGAGTCTCCTAATCGCAGATCTCTCATCAAGGTCTCTGGTAGCTGACTCCGATTCACTGGCGGGTGGTCGCCACAGTAGCCAGCGGGCACGCCCATGACACGGGCAGCAATATCCTTTGAATGGATGAATGGGATCCTCACGCCATCACGCGTGGCGGGAACCTGTCTAGAGCAGCTGTCATCGTATAGCAACCTGCTCCAAGCGCTGATTAGCCAAAATCAGTCTGTACACGGTATGTAGCCATATTCTCAACCATTTGCAAGTCATGAAGACTGCGATGGCACACAGTCCCAGGCACAACAAGCATGATGTGTCAACCAGAAAATGCCGTGCAATGTGCAGAAGTAAACAAGACAACAGAATACTTCCACATACTGCAAGCAAGAAGCATGGTGGTACCTCATGGCTCCGCCTTTGTGCGTGCCTGAGATTGCACAGCGTGGACACGCAACGGAAGCGCTGTGAGGCAACGTGAGCATCATCTTGTACATCATCATTAGATCACCCTCCATGCAGGCCAGTATGGGCCAGTGCTGAATAGTTTTATTGACGCCACCAGGGCAGATTGTGAAAGTATATGGCTTGGCACCCGGCCTGCCTGCAAACAACCCATCCTAATGAGCAGCAGTTGCCACGTGTACAAGCATGGTCTCTGACCGGCAGGCAAGAACACCCACCCGTGGACAACAATAAAACCGGGCATTGTGCACTGTCATGACTCCGCACCAGCATCATGCTCCACAAAAAAGTCTATTCCTGGTCTCAGAATGTGCTCCAAATGAATCATCTCTGTGGGCCCTGCAAGAACGATCCAGACTTGCCAAGCAAGGGACTTCGCACTCTTGATAGCTTCCAAGTCGTACCTCCGGAGACCGATGATGGTTGTTGATGATATGCGATGCTTGAAAATAGCACCACCATCGGCGCCTGTAACACAGATGAGTGTGACATGTGCATTTCTAGGTACAGCCTGCTACCACGCGTACGTCTAGTATTTGTGTTGATATCGACTGTGGCTGCACGTTGGAATATCTGAGCCAGAAAGCACTGCCACCCTGCATACCCCGCATGCGCAGAGCTGTGCAAACAGGGTGCGGCACATATGAAGGTCATCCAATGTGATCAGAAAAGCACCAAGTCCATATATCCCAGCATCACTGGCCCGTTCTCTGTTAGACAAGACATGGTTGCAGTCTTTGTCCAACAAGTGCATGTACACGTTGCCCACGAGACCGTTGACATCCTTGAAATTGAGAGGATGCGCCGAATCTGCAGCTTGTCGATAATCTTCATCCTCATGGGCCCACTTGATCACGTTCTGCAATGTGAAATCCCAGCCACGGCGGGTGTACCTGACCGAACACCCTGCTCCTGCCTGCACATTCCCATGCAATCTGACCCAGATTAGTGGCAATTGATACCACGAGAGTAGGTCAGCTGCAGCGGTGTGTATGTGAGGCTGCAGAGGCCACAGTACTAGATATGAAGGTATACAGGTGACATGTATACCATACCTCATACTTGGCGGTACCACAGCAAGGACAACTTTCTTGCAATAACACCGACTTCGGCTTCGTTGCGCGCTGTGGGTCTGGTGGATACCGCCATGCACACTCGGGGCACCAACCAAATTCATACACTGCGGCGTCTTCGGTGCCTAGCACAGCTTTGGCCATGTGCAATGATCTCGGAATATGGACATTTTTCACCTTGTGCTCATCGTCAAATTCAGTCAGCAGCATGTGGTTGTTCATGGCAACTTGGTCCAGGACAACATTTGATGCCCCAGCTTGCTTAAGCTCAACAAGGGAGTATGCAGCTGACAATGTCGACCGCAGATGTCCGGTAGCGAGAGGCTTCAAACGGGCATTCCGCAAAGCAGCTCCAGATCCGGCCCGGGGCTGTTTGGCATCTCGCAGCATCTGACCAATGTCCGCCAGCACTTGTCTTGGCGCCCGCAAATCTGATGCACACTCGCCATCGCTGTCAGTGGCACTGTCTATTAGAGGGAGGGCAACATCATGCTCATCCCGACAGCCGCTATCAGACATGTCTGCCTCGGAGCAATACACGGGTGAGTGGCTTTGAGAGCCGCCGCCGCCATGCCAGTGGCGCCCCAAACAAGACTGAGCACAGGCACCAATATCAGAAATATCATCCGGTTTGGACGCCCCAAGTGCACAGGCTCCATCCAATGAGCTGCCAGCAGCCCAACCAGAGGGCTGTGGTGGGGGAACATAATGCCCAGATGTGCCCTGTTGTCCGGGTACCTTACCTTGGCATGGTTGGTTATAAATGACCTGCTCTGTTGAACTTTTACCATACGCATGTGGGCCTTCAGGACCGACCCTTAAGGTTCTTGCCTCGTCACATTTTTTGCCACGAGTGTGTTGCTTTTCAATGTGCTGCTTGGCAGCCTTCGCCGTGGAGACGACGCCGTCACTGGTACGACTACGCTTCCGACACTCAGTACAAACTAGCTTGAACACCCCATTTCCAAAGTCTCTGACTTCAAAGCACGGATGCGCAGCTGCAACAGCTACCGCTCTCTGTTTGTTCATTTACGTTGGTCACACGCGAAACCTCATGATCACTAGAAGACTCCGATGCAGCGAACCTTTGACATTGAATGCTGATCAGTCAAGACAAGTTACCAGGTGCAGAATATACGTTACGTTCCGCGAGGTACGCGAGGGAGGGTGGCTATATATCCACTCACGTGGGCCCGGTGTCTTGTGCGACGTTCACGCGTATACCGCCTATGCGCGTCGGTTGATCGTGCGCCTCTCAGCGGCCGCTGACCGATGCAGCGCGTATTTGCATGCGAACTAGAGACAGAATTGGCAAATATACATAGCAAATGAGATGGAACATGGCCAAGTATCCAACGACACTTGTTACCAATGGATGTTGCCAACTCAATCTGATATCGATGTGATTGCCATGGCCATGGACCGCATCGATTTCAAGTCGTGCCTAACAACTGTCACAATATCAGTGCACTGTGCGTATATGCACATCTTCGGATACCCTGCAGCACATTGGTCGGTGGACAACGAGTCGCCAGAGACGCTGTTCCCAGCAGCACGCGTACGGACGGCGTAATACCTGCATGTACAAACATCCAAACAAGCAGGTGTTCAACTGGAGGATGATCCGGCTTACTCGTGCGATGCTCGTCAGTTTGAATGTCGCGTGCATGCAACTGCAGCTGCCGGTACTGTCTTGCTTATTATGTACCGCATGAATGACAAGTCTCATACCGACGCAACGATCGCACATTCTTGATGTCGCAATAGCATGATCGTGCAAGCAAACGGCGTACATAAGCAAGTACAGTGGACGCAGTGCATCTTTAGGTAAGCATGTTTCGATAACGTTGATGCTCTCCGGTTTACCCGTACGTACCTATCAAATTAACAGCAGCCTATCGCCACAGTATTTCCAAACCAACCCGACAACTTAACACTCCTTATTAGTGCCTGGCGGCAACTGGCCAGCCCAGTTGTGAGGACCGAGATGCAGCCCGAGGAGCACTAGCTGCATCTTTGCAGTTGCATCTTTACTTGACACCATGACAGCCAGCATCCTTGGCCTATTCTCAACCAAACCTCAATTCCAAGTGCCAGTGAGGTAGTCCTTTCCCAGGCTATACCCACGTCCTTCCCAGCTGTCCACATGCAGGCCCCGCTACATCCAAACACCAATTCCACCAGCATCCTTGCATGAGCATCATTCAGTCCTCACTGACAACGACCAGTGAGGTACTCCTTACCTAGGCCATACCCACGTCCGTACCTGCGGTCCTCACGCAGGCCTCACAACATAACTCCATGACCACCAGCATGTTTGCATGAGCCTCATTCGGTCCTCACTGTCAAGACCCTGTGAGGTACTCCTTACCTAGGCCATACCCACATCCTTACCTGCGGTCCTCACGTGGGCCTGACAAGGTCCTTACCCCACCGGGCACCACCGGCAACCTGAGTCCTTGCCTGCACCTTATACCAGCCTTACCATAAGGACCGAGGGAGGAGTCCTTAACCCAGTAGGGTCAGGCCTGCGGGGACATCCCAATGGCAAAGGACCACGCAAGGACTCAGTTATGCCTCCTCACACGTCCTTACGGTAAGGCCTGAATCAGGCCCACCTAATGACAACTGGGTGCCGCTAGTGTGTGGCTCCTCTACGAACTTTCCCCATACGCCCCACTGAGGGTCCAGCTGAGCACGTGAGATAAGCGTAGCCCGGGAAGACCTGTCTGTTCGGCCTAGGGGACGCCCGAAAGCTGTCAGTTCGCA
>JAUJPK010064429.1:0-12553 GCA_032270525.1 Callophyllis flabellulata | reverse complement strand
TGGCTTGCATGCACGTAGTCATGACGACCACATTCATGACACCATGCATGCATGCCCGGCACTGTCGCCCTATTACGACAAAGAGGGCTACTTCCGACAGGTGTACATTCGTCTATGTCCGGAGCAGTCATAGCACAAAACATGTCGGGGTTAAATTAGACATTCAAGTCAGACCCACTGTCGACTATCATCGATACCATGTTGTAATCCAGGATCGTGGCCCATAGGCCAGACCGGACGTGGACATATCGGACAGGCAGGGATACCGTACGGTCATACCTGACTGGGTCGGTCGGTATACTTCTGCCACGTACGGATATTAGACTTCGGGTAGAATGCAGATGTTAGTCAGAAAGAGTAGTTACAGCACGTTGACCTTCGCTTATATGACTACACACTTCGGTCAAACATGTCTGCAGATCCTACCAGATCACTCACAAGATCTATCCGGATCTCCTCAGCGTCCCTGTCAGCGACCCCTGGATGTACCTCATGCATGGCCATAGCCTAGCATGTGCACAACCCGGACTGACTGCTGAGTCAGGTTGCATGTCATGCATACAGCACTGGACTGTATCACAACACTCCCCCACAAGCTCAACTAGGCATCCTAAGTTGTAGATTGTCCCTTAATTCAGACAGTGCTGGACCAGGCAATACTTTAGTAAATCCATCGGCTAGCATGTCCTTGGTACCAATCCACTTCACAACCATTTCATCCAGTTCTACAAATTCTCTTACCCTCAAGTGCCTCACACGAATGTGCTTAGAACGATCACTTGAAATAGGGTTAGCAGCTAACAAATTAGCGCTCTTGTTGTCCCCCCAGAGTGTAGGCTTCACTGCTGTGAGACCTAAGTCACACTACAAGGACGGTGACCAAATTCAAAGGTAATCAGAAGGATGTCTCAGGGTTAGTTAAAGGATTGTTAAAGGATCGGTCAAGGACTACAGGAGGACATGAACAGGAAATCAGAAGGAACAGGTTTGATCAAGCAGGTGTAGTGGAAGGAACATGGAAGGATGACAAAAAAGCTTCCTTCGCCATCCTTCTGGAGTTGAAGGAAGGAAGGTATAACACTGGCTTACTTCCTTCAATGTTACAGCGGTCACAAGGTAGCTACCAGGGACCATCTAGAGATGTCAAAAGGATTCCCTGAGGACGTCTTGTCACCAAAACCTAAAATAAGGATTCCTAAGTGATTCCTGGGTGACTCTCAGGGAACATGGAAATGGTGAAGGAACACTGCCCCTCAAACCACTTCATCAGTGCCCTTGCAGCCACAAAACAAAGGAATCCCCACATATTCGTTTGCGCATCCCTACTGCACACAACAGTAATCCAGAAGCGTTCCTAAACGATCCTTCAAATAAAGTATTGATATCCCTCGCACATCCTTTGCGCACGCCTGGACACCCCAGGGGAACCATACAGTGGGCAGGCAAATAAAAACAATGGCATACAGCCCCAGAAACACCCTGCAGTGTACGTAGCATGCACAGTGGCATACAGTACGCCCAGTACCATCTGTGCATGCAGGTATATATATAAATGGCTGCACATGCCCCCAGCTACTTGCCTGCTACTTTCCACGGATGCACGTGCCGACAGACGCAAGTACTGCACACAGAGGTCGCACTCATTGTTGCGTCTATCCATCCTCTTGGTGATGGCCTGACATGCGCCCCAGCCACTGCCCCCCACCCCCCAACCCACGAACAGCTGGTCCTGCTGGTCAGCGACCACTGCCACCCACTGACTGCAGCTGATCCCCCCATGCCCTTGCTCTGCGACCCGGCGCTGTGTCCTTAGAAATGAATGCGCGCGGTGCCTGCCTTGGTAGCTCCCCATGCACCGGTCTGGACTACACAGTGTATAAACACCAGCTTGCTGGGGACGATGCTACCTGCGCTGGAGTAGTCAGCCAACTACGGCCCCGCTATCATTGTGAAGCGATCGAGCTTGTCGCTCAAGGCTGCCTCCTCACGCATGACTTTGTTCAAGTCGGCCTGCATGCAACCCATCCAATAAGATTAATAACTATGTCGAGGTATGTACCGGTCTGTTTGTCTGGCTGGGATGGCTACCACACAGTCCATTGGCATACGAAGCAGCGATAGCGACTGAAAGTTGCCTAAAGAAAAGTTCTGATTGGGCGAGCATGCCTGTAACGATTCGGAAGTGATTGTAAACATCGGTACTGGCAAATGAAAGGAAACAGCAAAACAAATGCAAGCTTAAGGTGATATCGATTGCAAGCAAAGCTCTATAGATCTATCACAGCTGGAACACTCCTGATCAGAGTTTCCATTGACTGCAATTGGAGTCCATGCATTACGGTCTGTGCACATGTCAAACAGAATTCAGAACGTGGAGCATATGATGCATACGTTCAAGGTATCCAGCTCCTCCTGCAGACCCTTCTTTTTGCTCTTCGACTTGGCTCCAGGCTTCACCAGTTGGATGACACCCTCGATCTCTTCAATAGCCTCTATTAAGTCGCGTCGAGAACTCTTGACTTCCTTTAATTTTTGCTGCAGCTTCTCCTTCTCTTGATCAGCCTGTGCATTTGTCACACAGCGTTGTGTCAACACTGCTCCAAAATCCTCTTTAACATCAGCAGCCTTGATAATCAGTAGCTGTGGTGGACTGGGCAGCACGTCAATTGCAACTGTGAGCGTTTCGCAATAGGTGACAACATTTCTATACTGTACAAGGTGTCTATAGATACTAGGTAGTATCTGTAGTGACTAAAGGTTATCACAGTATGAAGGCTGTTATCACAGTATGAAAACCCTCCGATTTGCTGGAGCAATGCAGCAACATTCGGCATTTCCAAGCACCTGCCCCAAATGACAGCTCACACCTTTGATGCTGGCTTCTGGATAGCCATCATGATTCCCTGCGGCGCTACAGAGTCAGAATGGCCAGCTGCACCACGGGACACTTCATTCTCCGTGCACGCTGCCACAGCGCTTGGCTCGTCGGCTGCGCCGTGACCTGACCCGTCTGACGAGGTGTCATCCTCGACCGCTACCCTTGGCTTGGACCTGGGCCTGGAATATTCTGGCTGCGCATGCAGGTCATCTGCGATGCCCTCTGTCTCACAGCTCAACCGCTGGAGCAGTTCATTGCAGCGTAGCCCCCTCTTTGTCCGAGATGCTCCGGCCGGCTACACACAAGCTTGCTCTATCAGTCAGAAGGTATCAGTAGATGGACACGATTGCCCTCAAAGATTGTCAGCAACATGGCTGCCTGAGTTGGATATGGCAGGTACTGTACACGGACCTACCATAACAAAGCATGTGAAAAGCCATATGGAGGAAAAGGAGCAGAGCAGGCACAAATCCGGTGCTATAGGCATGCAGTGAGTGTCTTGGGAAAACACACCTTCATAGAGGGAGCAACGGCTGCTTGCTTCGCCGGTGACTCTCCACTCTGCTCTTTGACGGGGCCTGCGGCTGGGGCCAGAACAAGTGAGAAGCTGTGGGCGTTCTGAAGCATGGTCGACTCGCGTGCATAGCGCCCTTCCATTGCCCACTGAGATCCGGTGAGCTTCTTCTCGGCTGGTGGAGCCTGGTCACTATGTCCACTGATGGTGACCTGTAACCTCCCGAGATCCTGTGACTTACTACCATCTTGAGAAGACCTCAACTCACAGGGATGGAGACCAGCAGTTTCCATGCAATGCACCAATTACTGGCACCTACCTTCACTGTCTGACATCTGACATATGCATTTCACTATACCTCCGTAGATAACAGATTGCAGGGGTACAGTAATACTAGTAGTAGGGCATTGTGTGTAGAATGTGGTAAATGGATATGTGAGAAAGGCACACCATGGCTGTAGTAAAGTGCCGGGAGTACCCGACAGTTGGGTTGCTGTCAATCTTTGACTGGTCGTCCAACTTGGAGACCTTCAGCAACTCCGAATTCCTTGTGCCAGCTGATTTGTTTACCTTGGTGTTCCTGAAACCCACCAGACATGATCAATGGTGCTCGATTGACTACCAGCTCGAGGTGGCTATAGGATACACCGTGCTTGGTGCAGCTCATGCATATGTATTGCCAACATGCAGTCGGCAGATTGTAAAGCATGGCCAGACATCAGAGGCTGCTGCGGTGGCATCCCATGGCCATGCAAAATCATGGGAATCAGCCAACCTGTCATGCCCACCTGCGAATGCACCATGGCCAGAGCAAACTCAATATGCCAATATATTATATGCCAATGGATACTGGCATATTGCTGTCACGGTTGTGATCTAGCTGTGTATTCGTGCACGATATAATTGAAAATTGAGGCATACATCAGCCCCTGCTTCTCTAAGAACTTCTTCATCTCGTAATAGGCTGTTGCAATCTTCCCAGCGGCATCGCGAGACTTTCTCACATGTTCATGCTGGCCTGTTGGGGACTGCATACACCGAACGTGCGAATGGGTACTGGTCTGTGACACATGATGGACCAATGCATGTATGTACATGGGTTGTGGTCACACGTAGCGCAGGCTGACAAATAGATGTATCTACAGTTCTCATATGCATTACACGCCGGCGCCACGTGCACATGCCAGCCTGAGTGGTATGTGTGCTGTGCAATGTGGTATCTGTTCATGAAGGCCACTACGCCGGCTCTGTGGTGCCTGCAATTGCATGCCCAGCCATGGCCACAATCACATGTATACACTAGGTTGAGATTGAACTACCTTCCGGGCGACGCTTTGCAGGCCGGTTGCGTGAAAGCTCAGGATGTAAGAGCCCGGCACCAGAGACAGAAACTCCCTGACCCCCTTGACCTCCTTGTCTTCCTGTGGCAACAACGCCAGTGCTGCTTGCATGTCGGTAGTGCAGTGAATCATGATGTCCTTGACCTTTTCCCATGCAGATGTGTCTTTCCCTGCAAAAATAGCAGCTGGGCACATGATTACACTTACTGCACCGGGTCGCTATAGCACGCACGTCTGTTCACGCCGGACAGCTGGTCGGATCATCTCAAGGTACTGCCGCTCGTGAGAAGGTAGGGATAAGCAAACGGAAATACGTCAGAAGGTGGACACACCTCCCTCAGACGTTGCAGCAGCGCTGGTGCTTGGCGCAGCCTGAGGGCGTCGAGCCGTGACAGCTTTTGCGACAAAGGGGGTGAATACCGCCATAAACGGTGGGCTGAAGCCCTTCATAAATGCGCCCGGCTTTGTTAAGATAGTTTCGATGACTACAGCAAACTCGGCGAGAGTCAGAGCCAGGAAGTTCTGCTCGTCGCCGTTCGAGTCCATCGACGTGCTTGTCAACGTCACAGTGTCCTTGTCGGATACCTGTCCGCGCACTCCCCCGGCTCGAACAAACACGGAATTACACATGAGAGTCTTTGCAGGGCCTTGTAGGTGGCTGCGCTCCATGTGGATGGGTGGCCCTGTCTTGAACCTGCATACAGCGAGGCACGCCTGACATTGCCAGCCTGTAGCTACAGCTACTTCCTCGTCCCGTCGGTATAGTTTTGCCAGGATCAAGTGTGGCGCATGCAAGAACTGTGACTGTTGTTGCTTGCATGTGTTTGCTAGCGATGTCGTTGTTATCCGGCCGCGGGGCACGACCGTTGCAATGACTTTCGATCCCCCGTAAACAACACTATTTGTGTCCGAAGATAAAACAGAATTCAGTCAGAATAGGAGCACAGGCTATGAACCTGTCTTAGCGCGCAGAGTTCACGGTGCTGGTGACGATTGTGGCATCAAGACGGCACGATTGCGCGCACGGGACAGGTTACGCTGCGCATGTGCATCGACCAAGGCGTCAACTTCCATCACCAAATCAAAGGGTAACTAGGGCAAATTCATACCTGATCTCAACGGCTGCGTGGACATTCTCCGCCAAGGCTTCTCCGCTGTTCACCATGATGCGTTCGCGTGTGGTCCAACACAACCAAAAACGTTCTGCTACCGAACAACAAGGTGAACATTACAAACTCAAACCTGACTTATAACAGTGTACATGTGTCTCTTTTTCAAGGACTTCCTGCCCGAACAAGCATGCCCTGAGGACTCGAACCACCTGCAGGTTCGCGATCGACTGCGGCATTTACCTCGTTGTTTCAGGTCGGGCCCCGACGACACTAGATCAACATGACTCCGCACACCGCACGGCCACACAACAAGATATGCACAGCGAGACGGTGTGGAACCATACCTGGTCCCGAACAGATAACATAGTGTTCTTCTGGATGTGCCGGGTCCGTACTTGAAGCACTTCGTTCGCTATTGCAGTGCATTGGGCCTTGCTCGTGATCCAAGGACTGTGCCCCGAGTCTGAGCACGCGTTGCAATGGATGCCGCTACCGCGAACCGTAAGCGAAGAAAGACGGCCGACATTGCCGTCGATCTCGAAGGTAAGGGTATCACGCGGAAATTCTCTTCTGCAGTCCGCGGATTCAGGTACCAATGCGACCGCTGTTTGAAGTGGCTCGCAAGCGTTAAGGCTGCGGACGATCATGTGTGCAAGGCCCGCGGAGCGGCTCTTGTTCACCAGAATCATCTGCAAAATACTGCCATTGATGAATCAGCTGGGATGGATGATGACAATGCAGCACCCGAGCAGCCATTGCAGATTGTCGCCAATGCCCAGATTCAGGTGAGTGCTTTTCCAATAGCTCACCACGTGCACAGGTTTGCATTGCCCCCTCGCCTGATGCATATGTTTACTACTGAATAGTTAAATATGACGTCCGCCATGCCATTCGTCCTGTATTTGTAGCTGTAGCATTCTCGGAATATCTGTGTGCACCCATGGATGCAGGTTGACCTTGTCCCGGAGGTAGAAGTAGCTGTGCCTATGCCACCACCACCATCCCTGTCTGACTCTGCATCTGAAATAAACGATATCGAATCTGACGGGGACGATGAAGCTTATTTTGATCCAGTGGGAATTCTTCCCCCTGCTGATGTTGTGCATGCAGCCGAGCATGTCGGCGATGAACCGCCTATGGCAGGCGGGAATTTCTCCGAGTTAGAGGACGGTGATGAGCCTGGGGAACCCGGAGATCTAGAGGCTGATGCGGAGGAGCCTGAAGCCAAGAAGAAAGCAGCGATCGGTACAGGGCAGTGGTATTTTGACAACCAGGACATGGAAGTTTGGGAAGGGAGTACAGTGCGCATCCTTGATGTCTGCTTGTGGATGGGTGGCATCAAGAGCGACTTCCGGCTTTCCGATGCAGCAGTGGATGCCATCTGTTTGATGATTCATTGGCTTCTGTTACCCAAGAACAATAAGTTCCCTCCCTCATATCACCTGATCAGGGCAGCCTTGGGCGTCCCTGCGACTGTGTCTTGCGTCCGACATGTGTGTGATGGTTGCTGGAACTTATTTCCAGTCATTCATCCCACACAGCACGTTGACTACAAGGACCAGAAGTGCTCGACAGCTGGATGCCAGAAGCCTCGATTTCTTGCCGAGACTGGCGGTAAGCCTGTCCCACGGCGTTGTGCGTATTATTTAGGTGAAGAGGAGACGTTTTTGGACCTTGTGTCCAAACGTGGAATGCTGGATGCTATTCTTGAGCATCGCAAAGAGTCTCTCGACCAGCCATGGAGTTTCTGGGGATCTGAAGCCGGCCAGGCATTGAATAAGGCATGCGGCCACAAGTTCACTGACCCGGCTGCTGATGAAATCGCTATCGTTGTGAGCTTAGGTGTGCCATGATCACCTGTTCATTCAGCCCTGATGATGCACGGCGCCGCATGTTTGTGTTTGCAGCAACATTGACAACTGGTCCCCCTACTTGTTTGGTTGCGACCGAGCCAGTACATGGTAGCGCTCCACTCATGCTGTCTACTAACGAATGCACTCACCTGGGGTGTGAGCACTGCCATTAATATTCTTCTACAAGCTTTCTTTAGCAAGCTTTGTTCTGCAAGCTTTCTCGTAATGATACACGCACACATGCATCTGCAGGGGTACTCTCTACATAACCCCATGCTGACACCATGCACGTGCAGGGGGAGATGGTGCCCAAGTGTTCCTTAACAAGCAACATGGATCTGTTATTTGGGGCATCCGTTTGCAAGAACTGCACCCAGCTTTAGCGGCCAAGCATGATGCATGGGCCCCGCTCGGAGTTGTTCAGGGTCCGACAGAGCCCCGGAACATGGACAGCATCCTTTCATCCGCGGTTGACTTCTTTGCCCGCCATGATCCTGGTGTGCAAACAGCTTTGGAGGCCGTTGCCCCAGCTGCCTAGCCTATCCTTCCGTCAGGCCTTGAGCCTGCCACAACGTAGACTGTGATCAATCTTCAAACAGAAATGAGCTGTGCCAGATGGGAGCTTTTATTTAGTTCACCACTGAGCAGTGTAACATGATCTGCACACATAGCACAGCTACGCACTTGTCCAGGGATAAATATGTGTAAGAACATCTCGTTGCATATGAATGAATATTTTTATAGAAAATGATACTCCCGGTTTTTTTTTCCTCTCTTGCATTGAATAGTGACTGACATCTGCAGTGACTGGCATTCAACCTCACCTGCATGCTCACCAGCCATGGACTGTTGTGCTCATACTGACGTGCACCTACAGGCATTATCGTGAACATGCTGCAGCATCTTGTTTTGCATACCTGTGAAGCATGCTCGTCAACCAAGCTCTGCACATGCTGAACCTCACCCTCACGCCATGCTGAACCGCACCCCGTTTCTTCAGGCAAGCCAGGGACACATCCAATTGAGGCAGAGGTAGTCGTGGGTGGCGAGCTCAAAGCCATCAAGCTCTGGCCAGTTCTTGGCTTTGCTGAGGGCGACATACCCTTCATGGAGAAGCTGACCAACAGCATCGGCCACGGCGCAAAGCATGCATGCTTCAGGTGTGCACAGAATGGCGTGTGGCTTCCATTGGCGAGAGCAGTCAGGTGCGCAATTGCAATCGACCGCAGTACGCTCACGTAAACAGATGTACATACTGTGTTGGACTATTGCATTACAACATGTTGCCTGTGGGTCAGCACGGGCTAGCGTGAGTGCGTACATTTAGCAGGGCCACGTTATCAAGTCTGACTGTGCATGCATGCACACGTGTGGCTTCCTTGTATGCAGATGGCTGTGCTTTGCAGACACGATAGTGCAGCGTGTGCCGTGTTACGAAAATCTCAAGACACTGCACCCTGCTGCCGAGGCCGAACTGGCTGAACGGAAGCCTCGAGTGCCACCCGGATACTTATCAGCGGATGATGGCTCTCAGGGTGTTCGGTCCAGCTGGACAGCTGAATCGACCGAGACGGATCCCAACACTTGGGTGACAGACGGAGTGCTCAAGTACTCTCAGCTTGAGATTGAAGCCAGGGGATGGACTGCTGATCAGATCAGCCTGCAGGTGCGGCATTCAGAGTTCTCCTAGGCCTGCATCTACCCGTTAACGTGCATGAGACTGGCTATGCTGCATATGTGGAGAGTCTGCCGATCCACATCTGCTAGCGCTGTGCGCGACTGACCTTGAATGCGGCTTGCATATTAGCAGCACTTGGCACGTCTGGGATAGTCCTCGGCATGTACACTTGCATGATGTTCAAACATACAGTGGTATATACAAAGCCGTTTGTCCTAGGCTGAGATCCGGGCTGATTTATGTCCAGTGGCTATGTGCCTCAGCCAGGTGGTGATTCCATCCAAGTGTGCTGCCACCAACACAATGTCAAATGATATCCGAATAATGTGCAATTCATGAGAAAAGAGTGTTGCGGGGGAAGCGGCTTGGTCCGATTCATCCATAGCAGCTGTGGAAACAGCTTGAAGAGCAGCCCGCCAGTGGAGTCATAAGTGAGTTTTTTTATCCTGTGAATGTGCGCAGGTGGAAGAGCCAACACGAGCACCCTACCTCGGCAAGGCACGGGCCCAGAGAGTGCGTGTGGCAGATGGGGAGCACAAGTGCCTGGGCGTGAAGGGACAGTCGATGTTTAAAGGCCTGTCATACTTCAAGTTCGCTGCCACATACCTGGTTCACATGCGTACATGAACTGCGTAAGTGTGTCAGTAACACAGGCTGAGTGAACATCGATGAACGCTGCTGGGAAGCATACGTTCGGTGCACTTCACATCTCACATGCCTGCAGTCCGTGCCACTTCTTCCGTTTTGGAGTCGCTCATATACTGCTGCTGGGATTGCTGTCAGACTTCTGGTCACAGTGGCTGCCACCTAAATCTGCAAGGGGCAAGAAGAAAAGGCAACGGCCTGAGGGGCCTGGTTCATATTATGTGCTTCCGAAACATATCTGCAAGGCTATCTCGGAGAGAGCAGGAAACATCATGCTCACCGAGCTGTTTGGGAAACCTTATCGAGACATCATCAAGTAAGTTCTCTTGGCTGAGTAGCATATGTGTTTTTGTGGCGTTACTGTATGTCTGATTTTCATGTACGATCGTGTCCTTGTATCGCTTGTAAACATGAATTTGGTCAAGTGCTGGCAACAGCAAGCTAGCCAATGATGTCACAATGTTTAAGGCTGATGGTTTTGCGGGGGCTGCAATTGATGCCTTGGGCTGTGCAATGGGGTAGCACAATTGAGACACAAGGTGGTGCAAATAGTTTCAGGCACATGTACAGCTGAGGTCACTGACTGCATGAAGGTATCGCTCATCATGGCTCATGGAGGATTGGATGGCATTTGTAGAGACATTCTGTCTCTACTTGTTGCACGATCTCCCATGGAAAGCAGCTGACGCAGAAGTCAAAAAGATCTTTGAAGAGCTCTGGGGCTTACTCCGCGATGGAGTGCTGTACTTTATGAGATACGAAGATGGCCAGCACACATGGGATCGAATTCTGGATGCACAAAAGAGCCTCTTGCAGTATGGCAAACGTGCTGAACAGGTATGGACTGCTAGGTTCCATGCACACGTTCCATCATACGCAGAAAACTGTCATGCATGCGGATTCTTGTTTGAACCAGCATTGATGACCTGCTTGTATTGCAGGTCTTCGAGGGAGTGGCCCTGTGCACGTTCAAGCTGCACCTTGCAGCCATGCATCTCGCTGACCAAGTCAGAGCCTGTGGCGCATCGTTTTTTTGTCTGGAGTACTGGGTGGAGCGCATGGTGCAGTACTACAAGCGAATGATCAAGTACAGGTCCACAGCATACCCAGAGTTGATGTTCCTTAACGACTACCTGCTTGTACGTACATGCATGAGGATTTTTCAGGCCGCGGTGGGTGCTGCATTGCTGAGCTTGTCTGAGGCAGTGGCAGCCGCCCGTGACAAGAGACGCAAACGGCCAACACAGGCTGGGACACAAGATGACATCATGCTGGGCGCACCGAAGAAGCTGACAGAAGCAGAGACGCTGGAAGTGCTGCCCACTGAGCGAGGGGCAGACGGCGCTACTGGGCTGCCGTATCTACTGGCTGCTGAAGGTGATCTGAGCAATCAAGGGTGGCCGACATGTGCACACATCAGAAGCACACTGGCCCGGGAATGGATGGTGATGCGGAGGCTTGGGATGGATGTAAATGGGCGGGCGGGTGATGCTGGGGTGTACATCGAGCTGATAAAGTATGCCCGTGCACATCTTCCGGTTGGGGACACGGTTTCTTGTGTCCAATGCACCACACAACGGCGCAAGGACAACTCCTTCATTTTCATCGAGTATCTGCAAGAGGACGGAAGCCCGATACGATATGTCGGGCATTTTCAGTATTTTGTGATGGCTGAGTTCAAAACAGCAAACGGGTTCAACATTGCAGAGGGCATGGATGTTCCAGCCGAGCCATTACGTCTAGGGGTTGTGAATTTATTTAAGTGTGACACAGTGCGAACACCGGGAGTTCGGCCGCCAGATCCAGAGCTGGGGCGGCCACCTGAGTTCCTGACAGTTCGCAGCTTGATTCCAACTGGGCAGAATAGAGAGACCTCTGCTTATGAAGGGCTGTGGGTTGTTGATCTTCAAACAGTCAACACCCAACTAGTGCCAACGCGTCCTGTTAACGGCCGGCGGTATTTTATGACTGCCAACAAAGCATCCGGACGACTTAAGCGTGTAAAGCCATGATTGATGCTTCAGTGACTTGTTTGTGTACGTGTCTATCAGTTCAGATGCACCATTGCTGAAGCAACCCAATCCTTTGCCATGTATCTATGCGCAGCACCGCGCCTGCATAAGTAAAGACGAATGTGTTCACCAATTGCCGTTGCAACGGCAAGCACTGGAGTCAGAAAAACTTGAGCAACCCCTGGAACTCATTTTTATCAACATATAAGCCACCTGTAAGTGGCAGGGGTGGCAGAAAAGGAGGGTGCATGGATATTTCGGTTTTGAAGAAAGTCACCATTTCCGGGCGATCATGATGCATGAAGGCTGAAGCAAGACTTCAGCTTGACAAATAGCATCCGGTACATGTCCACGAGGGTGTGTGTGCAGACACAGGGGTGCCAGCATTGTTGTGCCGCTCAATTCGCATTTGCCAAGGCTGCTGAGCACCCGGATACCGTCCACACGGCAAGCACTGGAGTCAGAAAAACTTGAGCAACCCCTGGAACTCATTTTTATCAACATATAAGCCACCTGTAAGT
>JAUJPK010063319.1:0-12613 GCA_032270525.1 Callophyllis flabellulata | reverse complement strand
CGCTCTATCCTTTGCCGTGAAGCAGTATCTTGAGGCTGAGGTAGAGGACAACAATAAGAAGCGGGTCACGCGATAAACCAGGCTGGCAATCCTAAATAAAAAAGCCCGCCATTTGGCGGGCTTTTTGTTGGGTTTGGATTGATACTAGCGGTTCGTCCATGTCACGGACTCTCCGTATAAAGGGACCGACGCGATGCTCATCTTCGCTGACCCATCAACAATGCGGCGGGAATAGACGAGGTAGACGAGGGCATCATTGTCCGCGTCATAGACTCGGCGTACGGATAGTTTCTTGAAGATAATTGACTGACTCTGGCGGAAGACTTCTTCGCCTTTTTTTCGCGTCTCAATGTCGCCAATAGTGATGGGGCCAGTCACGCCGCAGCTGATCGACCCGTTAGATGGGTTTTCGAACCAATCACCTTTGCGCAGCCGATCAATCACGCCACGATCAAAATGCGCCATATGGCAGGTTACCCCCTGAACTTTTTCATCATTGAGGGCTTCAATTTTGATCTCATTGCCCGTCCAATCATTATTGATTTCGGCCACTTCGGCGCCCCCACCGCCACAGGCCGATAAGACCAAGGCTGCTGATGAGATGAAGAGTAATCTGCGCATAGGTCTTCCTTAATTCCAACCTGGTATAAGCTTAACGAAATACTACGTGCTTTTTGTGTCACGGTTCCGAACATTCGGCAGCTCATTTGGAACGGCTGGTCAAATACCGCGTTGTATGAGGGACTATGATGACTGAAACGAACAAAAAACAGAGACTTCGCGTTATTGTCGTCGAAGACGATGCCTTCATTGCGCTCGACATTGAGGATGTTCTCCTTGGTGCCGACTTTGACGTGATCGGTTGCTTTTCCAACGTGAATGATACGCTGGCTTTGCTAGATCAGACGCGTCCAGACTTTGCTCTTTTAGACTATAATCTTGGTAAAGAGACCTCAGTACCAATCGCGAGACGATTGCTGACGCTCTCTATTCCGTTCATGTTCTTATCAGGCCAGACACGTGACGTGGTGTTGGAAGATTTTGATGACGAGTACCCTGTCATGGGTAAACCGTTTCGTCCAAGTCAGCTGATCTCAGAAGTTGAGACACTGGTCCAAACTTAGGCTGAATAAGACGCCTGACCTCTAGAATTGATAGGGTGGGGCGCTGCTGAGGCGGGCCTTCTGGGCATCTCCCATTGACGATTGTTGGATGGCAACTTTTAGCGTTTCAATTTGATCGCTGATCACGCCCTCAAATGTCTCACTGGTCCGGCTTTTAAGCTGATAGAGAACTTCCAACGTCTCGCGAGATGCGTTCTCATCTTCACAAATATATTGTCGAGATTGACCAAAAAGTGCGTCGTAAAGACGTTTGACGCTAACCGGACGGGCCCAAATCCGTGGCGTCCTATCCTCCCCTAAGACACAATCTGGGGCGGCTGGCGCATTCATCATCGCGAGACATATGTCCCCATATCGATGGATGCAATTGATCGCTGTGAAAGGGTCATTGACGCCCGGCGATAGAGCTCTTGCCGCAATTTCGACCAGCTCATCTGATAAGAAGAGCAAGTTCTGAAATTCTGTTCTCTCACGACCTAATGCAATGAAGCTGAGAAGGTCTTTGGCAGTCTCAGTCTCAAACACATTATGATCAAAATCGGCGGTGACGTCGTCGTTAATGACATCCATGACGGCCTCACCAAACATGACGAAGTCCCCAGGCACGCGTAATAAACGTATGCGCATCTTATTCTCGTCGGCCCATTCAACTAGCCCGCCCAGCGATATCGCCTCAACATAGCCGGAGGATCGACTGCGAACGGATTGGGTCAATTTTGGATCAAACGGATCGCCGAGCGACTCAACATTCCCAACGTCCAAATTTTCGCTGGATGGAAACCGGCCTTGTTTGATCTGATGAATGAGTTGGCGCGAAACCTTTCCGGTCAGAGTGCCGACATTGAGTGTTTCCGGGATGTGGTGGACGAAGAAGATCAATACACCAACACTAATCAAGGTCAGGATTAGGGCGACAAGGACTGAAAGGCTTGGCGTCAATCCAACCGTGCTTTGCGCATCAATAGTGATTTCTTCAGACACGGATTTCAGCACAACAATGCAATAGAGGAAAGTCGAGATGAACATGCCCAGCGTCACCTGATTAGCCCGGTCGCGCATGAAATTTCCGATCAGTCGCGGTCCATATTGACCAGCCGCTGTTGTCACAGCGACCATTGTCAGTGAGAAGGTGACAGCGGCCACGCTGATCATTGATCCGGCTATGACCGTGAGGACGGACCGAGCGCTCGTCACGGTCGAGGCGAAGAACCAGCCCAGCAAGTCCCGAATTTCAGCTTGAAATTTTAGATCAATAATCGTTGTCAGAACACCAAGCAGGATTGCGCTCAACCCCATCAACGTTGGGATGAAATAGTAGCTGGCGCGCAAGCGCAGCCATGATTGGATGATCCAAGCGCTCATGAAGAGGGTTTATCCATTATGGTTATACGATCAGAAAGTCGCTTAGGACGTTTTATCGGCCTCTGACACATCTGAATTTTGTGCGTCGTGACTCGGCTCGGTTTCGCCGGGTGATTTGATCGTGACAAGGTGAGGGTAGGGGATCTCAATGTCCGCATTATCGAGGGCGAGCTTAATGGCCCGTACCGCGAGACCCCGAATGCGCACTTGCTCCGACTTCTCTGCATTAGTCCACCAACGCGTTAGAATATTGACGCTGCTATCCGCCAGTTCCCAAACATGCGCTTCTGGCGCTGGATCGTCGACGACCTCATCGATCTTGGAGAGTTCGCCGCGGATCAGGTCGAGCGCTTGATCAATATCCGCATCGTAAGAAATCCCGATGGTGTAATCGCCGCGGCTGAGATTTGTCTTCGTTTTGACCAACACGGAGTTGGTATAGAGTTCGCTGTTCGGGATGATGGCGTGTTCGCCATTATAGGTCTTGATGATCGTTGCTCTGGTTTCAATGGATTGGACCGTGCCTTCAAATCCAGCGGCTTCGATTTGATCACCAATCTTGAAGGGTTGGCGCAGCAGGATGAGTAGACCAGACAACCAATTCTGCAGAATATCCTTAAAGGCAAAGCCGATCGCAACAGAGCCAACGCCGAGTGATCCAACTAATGTACTGAGCTTAATAGACGGCGCAATGATGGCCAGTGTGATGGCAAAGCCAACAATAAGAACGGCGATTTTGGCTAGTCGCCCCAAAGCTATACCGAGGCTTGGCCGTTCATGATCGCGAAAACGTTTCACAAATTGCGACTTCACGAAGCTGGATATGAACCAGAAGATTATGAGGACCAGAAGACCGATTCCGAGATTGGGAAGCAGGGCAATGAAGCCGTCAAGCCATGCATCAAGTCGTTCGACGGCGGCTTCGGTATTAAAGTCGACTATTGTGTCATCTGCACCCTGGGAGTTGGGCTGACTTTGGGGGGAGGTCTGCATGACTGTATCCGTCTATGCTTTTGACACTTCAGAGTGTGATTTTAGGACGCGGTCTCCATCGTCCTGCTCAATCAAATAAGCAGGTTCATCAGAACTGGCATTCCGTGTGACTTTGTTGCCCTTAATGGTGCGAGTGACGTCGTCTGTGAATCGTTCCGTGATTTCACCAGTTCCGGTTCCGTTGCCCCAATTCCATTTGACTTTCGTGCCTGTCTTGTAGCCCGGCATATTATCTTCCTCATCCTGTTAGGGCGCTCTTGTCAGACTCAACGGCGTGTTGCTGCGCAAGTTCCGACCCAACCGAAAAAGGTTCCAGAATAATGACGGGAACCGGACGCGTAGTCCGGCATTGATTAGAGGAACGAGGATTAACTATAATGCTACGCTTACTCTTTTGCACCGCCGCTATTGTGCCAATTGCCATTATTCCATGGATGACGTCGGAAGCAGATACGCTGCCTGTACAGGTCGAAGACGCGACCTATGCCGAGCTTGTGACGGATCCGAACCTAGATGCTCTATCAGCGTGTGAAATGGGCGAATTACCCGTTTTCTTTCACGACGCTCTCGTTACAACACACAGCGCCGAGTTCATCGCCGATGGTTTACGGTCTGCCAAGGGCTGCGGGGATGTCGAAGTCACTATCATCCCAATCCTCCCAGAATATGCCGATGAGGATGATCTTGAAAGTTCAGTCGAGCGGACCACCGAATTAACGGCCTATATTCAAGCGGCGGCAGAGGTCACAGACACAACCATCGCGATCGAAATTGTTAACCAACCCGTTAAAGACGACATATCCACCTTGTATATTAATGGCCGCGCTGCCATTCTGCGCATCACCCCACAAAGCGCTATCGGCTAATTCGGTCTAGCGCGGACGAACCCGTCACAAGGGGATTACAAGCGGGATCAAAGCGTTGGAGAAATTTGTTCGCCGGATGAAGCATTATGTTGAGATTGGTGACACCGATCTCGCACCGCTTCTCGATCTTAATCATAGAACGGTCGATTTTCCGGCTGGAAAAACCATTGTCGCGCTGAATGAGCCCGTCGATAAAATCTATATTGTTACGTCTGGCTGGTCATTGCGTGCGCGTTATCTTGATGACGGCCGTCGTCAGATCATAAACTTTCAACTGCCCGGAGACTATTTTGACTTAATGTCACTAGTCGGCGCGCGGTCTGATCACACAATTTCTGCGGCGACGGACACGACCCTGAGAATTTATAATGGGCAGGATTACCGTCGGGCGATCCAACGATCGCACCGTCTGGCGGCAGCATTTTGGTGGGTGACTGTGCAGGAAGAAACAATCTTACGTCAGCAGATCGTGCGTATCGGTCGGATGAGCGCGCAAGAACGGATTGCTAACTTTATCCTTGAACTTAACCGTCGCCAAAACATCGCCGATGGTGACCGAGATGACTTCGTTCCGTTGCCTGTGCCACAAGCTTTTTTGGCTGACGCCCTCGGCTTATCCGTCGTCCATATCTCGCGGTCGCTGACATCACTGAAAGCCCGGGACCTGGTAAAAACCAGCCGCCGCGGCATTGAGATTATTGATCGCGATAGCCTAGTAGAATTGGCGGAGTATGACCCGGCCCTTTTCGAGCCGAAGCCGGTTCCGCTCGCGGCGCAATAGACGCTGTTAAGCCTGCGCTACTACGCCGCTTTAGGCTTAGCCTTTATGGAAGAAAAGCGCCTGGCTAATCGCCGCTTTCACATTCGATGGTTTGAATGGTTTGGAGATTAGATAGGCGGGTTCAGGCTTGTCGCCCGTCAGCAACCGCTCTGGGAAGGCCGTGATAAAGATCACGGGCACATCATGCTCGCCAAGAATGTCATCTACGGCGTCAATGCCGGACGATCCATCTGCCAACTGCACATCGGCTAATACGATACCAGGCTTTCGATCTCCCGCCATTTTGACGGCGTCGGTCCGAGTGGCCGCAATACCGTCGACACTATGACCCAAGCTTTCGACCAATTCTTCAATATCGGCAGCGATGATCGGCTCATCCTCAATAATAAGAACGTTCGTCCGAAGCTCTTTTTCGATATCGGCTTCAGCTGTTGCCAAAAGGTCTCTGGCCTCATCTTCCGATACAGTCATGACGCTTGCGATTTCTTCGACGGACAGGCCCTCAAGTGCAGACAGCAGAAAGGCTTGACGTGAAACAGGCGGTAGGCGGCGAATGCGATCAGAGGGGGCGTCGTCACCCGATGCAAGGCTTTCAAGTTGAGCGCCTGTAGAGCCCCAAATTCCTAGGAACATCCTGTAAAGAGCTGTTCTTGGATGGAGACCATTTTCGACTGTTGCGTCTCCGGCCACCAGCGCTTCTAGCGCTGTACGAACATAACGATCGCCTTCGCTCTGAGACCCTGTCAGCGCGCGTGAAAACCGTCTCAGGTACGGCAGAAATGGTGCATATGTATCGACTAGACTCACGTCTTATCCCCTTTAATTCGTTCTAGAACACGGATGGAACTTCCGATCTGTTACAGGTAGAAGCTGGCTGTTCAAGCTGTATAAACTTGCGGGAACCCTTTTGGTTCCCAGACGTAATCATTCAATCGAACCCGGATAATAAGGCGGCCGAAAAACCGATGACTGACAATAAGAAACATCCGACCCTCAAGAGTAAGCCCCGGCTTAGCGACACGGATTCTTTCGATAAACAGCCTTTGCCCGATAAGATCGGCCACTCCCTGAAAAACCTCTATAATGAAGTCCTAGCGGAAGAAGTGCCGGATGATTTTCTGAATCTCCTGCGCCAAGCTGATGCTGCCACGGATGAAGGCGAGGCCTCCAAGTGAGTTCTGTTGTACAAGACGTCGCAGCAGACGAAGAGGTCCCAGTCTTTGACGAAGAGGTGTTTCGCCAAGAACTGACCGCGCTCATTCCCCACTTGCGAGCTTTCTCACGCTCGCTGTGCGGCAATGCAACGCTGGCTGATGATGTTGCTCAGGATGCGCTGCTTAAAGCTTGGAAGGCGCGCCACAAGTTTAGGCCTGGGTCGAACCTCAAGGCATGGACTTTCACGATTTTACGCAATCAGTTCTACTCGATCAAACGTCGATCTTGGCGCGCGACATCATTGGAGCCTGAAGTTGCTGAACAGACGATTGTTGCCAACACTGACGCTGAACAGTCCGTGCACCTTAACGAACTCCGGCGTGGGCTCGATATGCTCAAGGATGATCAACGCGAGGCTTTGATCTTGGTCGGCGCATCAGGTCTGTCCTATGAAGAAGCGGCGGAAATTTGTGATTGCGCGGTTGGTACAATCAAAAGCCGCGTTAGTCGGGCGCGTAAATCATTAGAGACGATCATGGATTCAGGACGTTTTGACGACGAACCCGATAAAGTTCGCGCTCTCGACGCCATGTCAACGATCCTCCAAGAAGCGGATACGATTGCGGGCAAACCTTAATCCTGTTCGGGTGGCTAAGCCTGAACGTTTTCAAATCGCCTGTAATGAACACTGAACATTAAGTCTCAGAGCTGTAAGATATGACCGTGAGGGGCGACGAAACCACAGAAAATGGAACCCCGGTCAGGCATGATACGCGGTGGTGGCAGAGTGTGCGCCTGCGGTTTGGCCTCTTACTCGCCTTAGCACTTTTACCGTGGCTTTTACTGTCAGCTCTCGAAACCTATGCGGAGCTTGATCGCGCCCGAGTCTCGCAAAGCCGTCTGGCTGATATTGTGGCCTCCTCAACGGTCGCAGAAGTCGGGCAGACACTTGAAGCAGGCCGACTTGGCCTTGATGCAGCGCCTCAGATCATCGCTGATTTAGGATGCGAAGCGGGTTCGGCTGAGGTTTTAGACCGGCTCGGCGTCTACACAGCCCTCATCGTTAAAGACGCGACAAATGCTGTTATCTGCCAGAATCCGTCTTCCGTCTCAGACTTGGTTCTAGAAAACCCAGATGCGTTTTCAGCTAACAAGCTATTTCGGATTGAGGCTGGACTTTTGGGGACAGGCGACCAAGCGCAGATGGTCGTCGTGCTGCAGACGGTTATCCGATCAAGTGGTCACACATACACGCTGATCCTTCCTGAAAACTTGGGCCGCCGCGATGTCTTAGACGTAACGCTTGGCGCCGGATCAAGGATCACGCTGACAAAGCTAGATGGAACAGGCATTGTCGGACTGGACAGATCTGAAGAACGAAATCAGTTTTTTCTAGATCGGATCGCCGATGCCGACGTGTCATTACTCGATTACACGAATAGAAATGGTGAAAATCGGCGGAGTGCGGCGAGATACTTTAAATATCTGGGTATTTATGTTTCTGTCGGTAGGCCTGTCCGTTTCGAAAACATTCTTTCGCTCATCAATCCCTACACATCGGTCATGCTGCCTATCTTAGCATGGTTGGTTGGATTTGGACTGATCTGGATTGGCACACGGTCCATGCTGCTTGCCCCGATCAGCAAAGTCAGGCGCACAGCTCGGCTTTTTGCAGGTGGCAAGATGGACTCGCGTGTTAGATTGTCAGATTCTGCGGCGGCTGAAGTTCAGGGATTGGCCAATTCCTTTAACAGTATGGCGCACCAGCTTCAGGAACGCGATTTACGTATCGCTGATAATATGTCTGAAAAAGACACGCTGATGCGGGAGATCCATCACCGCGTAAAAAATAATCTACAAATTATCATTAGCCTTCTTAATATGCAGGAGCGCAAGGCCGTCGGCGCGGAAGCCATCGAGGCCATTTCTGAGACGCGAACGCGGATCAATGCGATCGCAATCGTCCATCGAGGTCTCTACGAGAGCACCGATCTGCGGGGCATTGATGTCGCTCCGTTCATTTCCCGGCTGGTTACATCGATCAGTGAAAGCATTGGAGCCGAAGAAGCGGGCATTAGCGTCAAGCAGTCTGTTGCGCCCTGTCACCTGTCAGCCGACCATGCGATCCCGGTCGCGCTGTTTATTGTTGAGGCCATCAGCAATGCAGCAGAGCATGGGGTTGAGCGCGGCGGCACTATCCATATCGACATACAGTGTCCTGAAACGGGCGTCTTGCAGATTGATGTCGCCGATGACGGTCGAGGCGTCGGTGATCCGGATGCTATGCGCGGTATTGGGACGCGCTTGATGAAAGGCTTCGCCCGTCAGCTTGCAGGGACACTTGTGTTTCGAGACAATGCGCCAGGCCTGACCGCAAGGCTGACGCTTCCAATCGACGACAGTCCTGAGCAACCGTTTCAGGTAAGCCAGAAGCGTCGCTAGACGTATCAAACTTACCCTATCGGAAAATGAAAAGCCCGGACGCCGTGCAGGGGAAGAGCGGGGGTCCGGGCTTATGAAACACCGGGATGAAGGGGAGTTACCGGGTGTTTTATGCTGTTGTTAAAGTGAATACGCCCGAGCTTTAAATTCGGTTCCCAACAAAATAAAAAAAGTTTTTATCTTGTGATATCTGGTTTTGGCAACCGGTTTGATTATGTCGATAGCTGCAAACAAACACGACTCTTTTGGAACGAATCCAGGGGTCTTGTCGTTGAATTGATGAACGCGCATCATTCGGATGCGCCCGGACAATCAACCCGAAGAAGGAGGCCCATCATGGCGACCGTCAAGACAACCACTCCCAAAGTTACAAAAAAAACGACAACAAAAGCCCCAAGCGTTACGACAACGAGCGCCAATGTCGTCCCAATGACGAACGATATTTCTCAGCAGCTTGAAACGCTTCGCAATGACCTAAAATTGCTTGCTAAGTCTGTTAAAGAACAGACTCTGGCAAAAGTTGAGGGCCGCACTGAAACGTTTAAAACTGTCGCTGTTGATCAGAAAGACGCTGCTGTCGCTCGTTATGACGAGCTGACCACAAAAGCTGAAATTCAGATCCGCGAAAAGCCTCTCACTTCGATGGCTATTGCCGCTGGTGCTGGTCTTGTGCTCGGCGCTATCTTACGCAAATAGTTCGCCCATTTTTTGCCCGGCGCCAATGGCGCTGGGCTTTTCTTTATCGATAGGAGAGTGGAGTGCTGAGATACGCAACCATTATTGCTCCACTGCTGATGCGCAAAGGGACACCCAATCCGGTCAGGGTTCTGACAGGCTATATGGGGGCCCTTTTTATGACGTTGTTTGCGGGGGTTTTCTTCCTCGCAGCTTTGTTCACCTGGATCGCAACCAATTTCGGCCTGGATGTCGCTTTTCTGACAATCGCGCTTATCCTAACATTAGGTGCGATTGGCCTGACGATCATGGCGCGTGTGTCCAAGACCATTGAACTTAAAAAGGTCGAAGACCGACACTTGCGCATAAAAACTATGCTCGCTTCCAAAGAAGATCCTTTATCTGATCACATTCCGGAAGATATTTTGATGCATCCCTTCACCCAGAAAGTTCTGGCGCAGGTTGAAGACAAACCTTGGATTGCCAGCGCGACGGCTCTTGGGCTGGGTATGATGCTCTCGCATCAATTTCTGGACGCTGTCGAATAATTGAAAACTTATAAAACCGACAAGACGAAAAGGACTGACCGATATGACTGATCTTCACACCGACGACCATCCCGCTGATCTCGATCCTGTCGAGGCTCAAGCCGGAGAACGCTCACCAAAATTTTGGTGGATGTTCGTTGTCTCAACAGCTTTGGTCCTAGTCGCCATGATTGTCATCTTCATGACAGTGGCCATCTAGGTAGTATTTAAGGCAATCATATAGACCTTTAGGTTGACACAAAAACGCTCGGAACTCCTCGTGAGACCGGGCGTTTCTTATATATGGAACATACAACACTCACTCTGACCCGAACCCTCATTCTTGCAGCGGCCGCCACTGCTTTGACACTCGGCGCAAGCCAAGCTCACGCTAGCGACAATACGAATACGCTGAATGCGTATGAAGCCCAGATATGGGTTTATGAAAAGCTAGCCGTGAGTGAGACGCCCAAGGTCATCCGCCATTATGAGGCTCTGCCAGAGCTTGTCGTGCCTCTGAATACAGACATGCAGATGAATGGTCTTGCTGGCGCACACGTGATCCATAGATCAAGTGAGTTCAAGTCTGACACAGATCTTCGTAACTTCGATCTAGTCGAAGATAGCCCCGTGTTTATCGGGACGTCCAGTCAAACGGAATTCGATACACGCGATGCTCAACGCGACAGCGGTGCTTATCCTGAAGCGCTCGGTGTTGATCCGCTCTATACGGTTGCAGGTGCTGGCGTCTCGACCTCATTCTAGACGCTAAGAAGTAATTGCGCGTCCTTTGACACACAAGCTGATTACCTAATTTCACTTGTAGGCGCTCAACTCAGACTCCTCACTTACAAATACTACCAGTTCGTGAGGCATCCTTCGTATCATCCCCAACACTCTCACCCGATCACACTGTTGCAGGCAGTCAACAAGGCGCACGGACAATAAGGCTGTCCGCGTCAGAGCTATTCACCAATGCAGAGTCAATCTCTCTCCCTGAAGCCATCTTTGAAGCTGAACTTGCTGACGGACGGTCCAGCTAAGATCGTAATGAATGCGAATGAGGTATTCTTGAAGTGTCTCTGCCCACAAAAAAAGCCAGCTTGAAAGCTGACCTTTATACTCATTTATAGCGTTATTAATTAGCTGAGATCAATGGTCTGGGTCATCCGACCACGTGGCAGAGAGAAGCGAGTTTCTTTCCACTCAGGGGCGCTGAACGGGTCAGATGCGTTGTTGGAGAAGCCGTATGACTCCGACGGAATTCCCATGAAGTTTGTATTGAGATCACCGTCACTATTTTCGTCATGGAAAACTTTAAACGCATAACTGCCCACTAAAAGATTGTCGAAAACGACTTCAACGACTGTATCGTCGACTTTCACAGTTTTGCCGATGAGTTCTTGATCAGTTTTGTAGCCGTCCTCAGCGTCATATAAACCAATGAGCAGTTGCCCGTCAGAGCTGGGGAGGCCTTCAATCCGCAAAACGAGTTTCGCGTGAGCTGCGCCGCCTTGGCTTTGTGCAGCAAGGAATTCGGAGGCCTTAGCCGAACCACCGATAGGAAGGGCGAGCGTTGCAGCGAGGGCGCCGGCGAGGGCAATGAAGCGTTTGGTATTCATGTCATTCCATCCTTATCTGGTTCGGCGAAGCCGGGAGGTGGCCTCATAAGAAAGGCCAATGCTTTTGTTCACCAGATGAACGCGCAAGAGATCGAATGCGTTCCAATAGAAACGAATAAAAAGGTAATATATTCAGATGTTTATGGAATTTTAAACGTGCGGAGATGGCCCGTGTCGATGAGTAGAACCGACGAGCACCGAGATGGGAATAAAGTTGCCCGTCGGCCCTCTTAATCTATGCGTGGCGACCCATAAGGTTCCCGACGGCAGCCATTTGTACTGACTTTTCAGCGGGTCTTGGGTTAAGCTGCAACCAAATCTGCTTCAGCCTCTGCTGGTGACGTCTCTTCTAATATTTGTTTGGGTGTCGCAAAGGGGCCGAGTTCGCGCAGCCGCGCAACCTGTGCCCGTCTGTCCGGTAAAGCCGCATAAGCGCGGGCTTGAGAAAAATTGATCACACGTCGGAAGAATGCGGCACGGACAGCCGGATCGAGCCGAGAGAGGGAGAGAATGTCTCGGACGCATTGGTGTGAGATACAAAACCGATCAGCCATCTCTGTGACAGAGGCGCCGTCATTGAACTGGCTCAAAAGCGCTGCAAACAAATCGCGGTTGGAAACAAGGATAGGAACGCGCCGCTCTGCTGCGGTCATCTCATCCGTCAGCAGGTAGGGGATATGCGTCAATGACCGGGGCAACCGGTCTTCAAATGCAAGGCGTCGGATCGCTGCTATACGTTTCCGTCCATCGACGACAATGAAATGACCCGCTCTGTCGATCGCGACAATTGGGGAAAGTAAGCCAAACCGGATAATACTATCTTGCAGCGCTTTAACATCGCGTAGTCGATTGCCAGTGAGTAAGCGTCCTCGTAGTAATTGAAACCTATCCACAGGCGCGTGATGCGGGATCTGCGTTTGTGCTGTGCATAACATATGTAGACCTCCAACCGACGTGGTTAATAAATCTTATATGTCGGGGAACATGACAGGGTTCCGAATATTAGATTAAACCATGCCCAGTGTGATTAACGAGGTATTAATTTTTTGTTTCGGAAATTTTGATG
>JAUJPK010062210.1:0-12694 GCA_032270525.1 Callophyllis flabellulata | reverse complement strand
TGCATCAAGCGCACACTAGCACTGTGAGGTGGTGTACTGTAGTGGTGCTGTAGCATGCTCGCTGTGTGTGTGCTTTGCAGTTGCCGGTTCTGTGTGTAGGTGGAAGTGGCTAGTGAAGAGCCTGTGCTGCTGTTGTCTGATTCCATGACGTGGTCCACTTTGTGGGTTTGCCCTTGTACTCTTTTGTAACTAGTAGTTTTGTAACTACACTAGCCCTCAGTGGGCTGTCGCATCGATCGCGAACTACCGCGGTGCGACGTCGACATGCCTGCTGATGCTACATCTACAAGTGCAGGTTTTCGAAGCAGACAGACTGTTGAAACAGTGTTGAGAAAGCCAGTATCAATTGAGACTGTCCGTGTCGAACAAGCAGTCCGATGTCCTCTGGCAGATCTAGAGGAGGCGCAGGCCACCGTTTACGTTACGTACGTCGGACAGGTGCAAAAATGGTTTCGCCAAGACTAGCAAGCCAGGCCTGAAATACTGCTGAATCTGCTTGCAAAATCTCAAGCAGCACATGGAGTTGCCGAGCAAGCCAACCTGCAATCGCGGATAGCCGGCGACTGTGCACGGCAGCCTACGATCGACGAAAGTCACCTTCAGGCGCCGCCACAAGAACAATCGATAATCTCACCTTCCTGAGTTTGTACAGTTCAGCCGCCGTAGGTTGGTTGTTGACGTCTCGAATCGATCTGCCGCTCGTGAGTGCTCTTGAGAGTGCAGAGGCCTGGAGAACCGATCGTCGTTTATGGATTCCGCAGCTACGAGATATACGTATCTGTCTGCGGGCACGCCTGGCAAAGAAGAATGCAATAATCCAGCTGCAGCAGATCTCCACGGCTGGACATGTACAGCTGAAACCTTGATCGATGCATGCTAACCGCCATGGAATGTCGCACGCATGCAACGCATGCGTGTAATGCAACCTGCGAACTGCAAGGCTGAACTGCAGCTGTGCACAGTCGCGTGTCCCACAGGCGAGACACCCTCTGTCGCAGACTTGCATGTGCGTGTTGCACGGAGATCAACGCAACAGCCTGGCCTTCCTTCTTTGTTACCGAGTCTCTGTCAGACTGTATCCACCCATTGCAGAGCTTCCCCGAGAATGTGACAAGATGAACATACACTAGATGAACATACACAAAATCTGTGAAACACATCACCAGGCTGTGCCTGACAAACCCGGTATTGACCTACAACGACAAGCACAAACTACAAACACATTTACTGATCACAGCAGGTGCAAATGCTTACACGGTCTTTCAAGTAGCCGGTCATGCTCGACATGTTACGTGCAAGCTGGAATGCTGCACTCAGTTGCAGCTCAAATCACACTGGAGCATCACCTAGGGCGAAGATCAAACGACTTGCGCAAACACGGCCATCTCTGCACAGTATGCTGTTCTTCTCAAGACAGCTGCTGGCACGCAGGTTGGATACGACATCTGCACTGGCGGCTGCTGCTCATGGCTCCTCACAAAACAAGCCGACAAATGCACGGCACAAGTACAGCATCAACGCTGCTGTCTTGGCGCGAATCATCTACTCCTGGACTCCTGCAGATGGCACGCAGAAGCAGGACGCTTGCAGCCACTTCCTGATACCCCCAAGGCGGCAGCGGCGCGTCTGGCGCAAAGAGTCACGCAGCTGTGCGCGACCTGCAGCCCGCCCGCGATCAACCTTCTCAGCCACCTCTCCGGTGCCAGTAGTTGCCAAAGGCGAGCCGTGATTGGCGGCGGGGGCATGCATGGAGGCGAGCTGGCACGAGTCCGCCCATGCTTGGGAGCCAGCGATGGACGAGAAGGGGCGGGAGGAGTCCCGCTGCAGGCGGTGCGAGCTTGCGGCGAGCGCGGACAGCGCGCTGCTGTCTGCGTCGGCGACAGGGGTGTCGCAATCCTCCCACGGCGACACGACGACAAAGCCGCGCACACTCGGTGGCCGGCGGCAGTCACCCGCGCGCACCTCCTCCCCGGCATCAGGGGGGCTTGCCGTGGAGCGGTCATCGTCGTCGGCTCTGCTGAGGTCTCCGTCTGCCGGCGGGTTGCACGTGACACGTGGGGTCGAAAGGCCAGACACGGAGGCTGCAACCGCCAGGGGCGAGGTCGCGTTGCCGCAGCTGGAGGCGCTGCTGCCGGTTGCCGTACCGGAGCGGCCCACTGCGGACGCCACCGGTGTGCGCACGGCGGACGAATCCAGGACGAGAGCAGCGACTGGGCCGGAGGATGTGGATGCAGACTGCCCCGGAGCATGCATCACGGTGGGTGGGGAACCTTGGCATGACTCTGCTGCTGTCACGATGTGGTCGGCGCTGGTTGACAGGCCCAAGGGCGGGGGCAGGTGTGAGACGAGTCGTGAGACGAGGGGTGCTTGCACGTTGGAATGGGGCGTGGAAGTCGCAGGCGAGGCCGCCACAATGGAGGTCGGTGCGTAGGCGCCGCTAGAGTTGAGCACGCAGGGGCCATCCCTGGCGTCGGACGGGGGTGTAGGGTTGGCCGGACGCGCCGGCGAAGCGCGGATGGACGACACGGCCGCGATGGGGGTTGTGGCGGGTGCCGCGAGGGGGGCCGGCGGCATGCCACCTGCACGTCGGGACGCCTCACGCACTGCCACGCTCACCCGACCGGGTGGTCAGGCGGCAACACTGGGGTCATGCCGGCAGCATGTGGAGGAGGCGCACCATGGGGGATGGATGGCGGCGGTACCAGATACTCCACAGGGCACCGCCTGTGCCAGTCCGCAACCGGGACGCGCACTGCAGGGTCGGCGTTCAGTGTGCTAATAACGAGGTCCTTCAGGACAGGGTCAAACTTCAGCCAGCCTTCCAGCTTGTCCTGGCCATGCAGGCACCTTTCACATTCGGGGGCCATGTTGAACAACATGGCCAGGACTGTCAGCGCCAGGGGCTGTGTGTCCATCGAGTGATGGACCGGAACCCCTTGTCCCCCAGCGCTGAGTTCTGGTAGACAATATCCCTTGGTCCCCCAGGGGCCGTTGACGACGACCGGTCTTGGCTCGCCGTGCTTTGGGCCGCAGTGCAGTCCCCAGTCCGCAAGCATGACCTTGCCTCGCGCATCAACCAGAATGTTTTCTGGTTTGATATCCATGTGAATATAGTCGCGCTCGTGGGCCGTGTCTATTACTCTCGCGAGTGTCACAATGACCGGCCAGTACTCCACCGGGGAGTACAGCAGGCAGTCTGGCGAGGGTTGCGGGTGTGCAGGATGTGTGGCCGCCATTATCTCCGCACGCCGATGGATATCGTCGAGCAGGTTGCCCGGCACCAGCTCGAAGAGTATGCTGGTGACCTTGCCGCCGTCACAGTTGTCTGCCGACCAAGCAAGAACGGCCGGGACAGATTGTAAATCCCCAAGGGCGGCGTGCGCAAAGAGCTCGTTCACGAGATAGCCTTGAGAATGTTCGCCTTTGGCGACCTTCAGAGCTCCTTGCCGAGGCCTCCGGTCGTCCGGCATGACTATTGCATGCACCACCTGCACATGAGCCGTGCGCCTTGCAGCTGACCGTGTTGTGTGGACAACTGGAGTCTGACCGCCTGTGGGTACGGGCGCTGAACAACTCGGTCCGCACTCGGTCAGTGGGGATGCTTGTGGCACGACCGACGCAAGTGCAGAGGCTGTCCATTGCACAGGCCGTCGTGGCAGCTGGGGAATGATCAGGGACGATGCAGTGAAGGGAACCGTGCTGGCATGCAAGATCGTATGGCTTCCAAGGACCAATGATGGGGTGGAACGTACAGTGCCATGAGCACCATCTCCAATGGAGCCGCATTGGAAGACCGCCAGATCATTCAAATGAAAGAGCGGATATGGGAGGTTGTTTGCAACTGTAGCTGCCCAGCCGGGCGCTGGACCTAGTTTGTCCAGCTCAGCGACGACTTTCAAGGTCCAAATCGTCTGCGAGAGCACCTGCCACATGTCAGCCATGCTTGTTACGGACGGGCCCTGCACATGCAAGCACAGCTGTGAGCGACCCACATCAGGATTACACACGGTCTGGTAGAATCTGTTTCGTGCGCATACACGTGGACACCAACTATGCAGAAGGAGACTTGCTCGGGCCAGTGCGGTGAGTACTGGCCCGGTAGATGTCGAGCGGTGTATTGGCTGCCACGCTTCGAACGCAAGCCACCACTGCACATCTACATTTGACAAGGCATGCAGTACGGTATGTAGGATGGAACAGCGGGACCGGGGCATTGGTGCTAAGCGACGCTGGTGGTGTAAACGCTGTACCATGCACATGGCTCAAAAGAGTGTGGGATTCGATGGAGGCAGGTGGCGCTGTGATTCGTTGCAATGGTTGGCGTGCTTCGTCTACAGCATGGAACAGATTTCCTCATACTAAGGGTAAACGGAAGGCCAAGCAAGCCAAACACCACACGGCCAAGCAGCTGCAACCCATGGGCCACCAGCTGCAACGAAAAATTGCCACATCACCAGAATACAGTCAACGGAATGAACAGTGCTCGCTTGCTAGCTGCTCAGGCCTGTCCACGCATCCAATTGTAAGCCAGGCCATGTACGTGCTCTGACTACTAACTGTAGTATGAGGCCTGGTTGGCCTGTGCAGCTGCATTGACATTCTGTACAGTACTGTTCTAATATTTACATTAATGTAAGCTTAAGTGATGCAACGTCTGTACGGCATCGTTGCAACAGGTTGACATGATTCGTCGAAAGCGTGGAGCAGACAAACTTCATCCAAACACAACAACGCCAAGCATCTGCAAGCCATGGGTCAGCACCACAAGTACAGTCACCACTATGGCATGGCAATGGCATGAAATCAACAGGTCTGGGCCTCGCTTGCTAGCAGCCGTGCTCCCTGCCCTCACGTCCAATTGAAGCCCATACTCTGAGTACTACCAGTTCTGGCGCAAACACACACCCACAAACAGGCATTTGGCACGACCAACGGCATACAACATTGCCACTGTTCATAGCGGGTTGTGGCGTCATGCGCGGTCACGACTCCCCGTGTGTGGAATCAAATGACGGACCCAGCGACAGCAAGACGAAACTTGTTAGCGCACCGGTATTTCCTTAAAACAACTTCAGAGTCTCGTCCAGCAGGCCGTGGTTGCTTTACTTCTGGCTTGGAATATGGCTTGCACGGTTCTGTTATGTAGCACGTTTTGTAATGCAGAGCACGCAATGGGATATCTCAGTTTCAACACAAGTATGCAATGGGGAAGGCTGAATGCGGGTGTAAGCCATGTAGGAACTGCTCCACAATTCCATGAATGAAGCGCGCGGTGAGCGTGGTGGTCAACTCCGCCAGTGGCCACTCATGCCAGGTCGACACCGGGAGTGGCTAGTGAGGACTGCTAGCACTTGCATGTAAGCGTTCCTTCCTCACTGCACACTCGTTATTGATCACTGCCTGGATGTACCTATACCTGTACCTGTACCGGCTTGTTAGAACGAGTTGATCGAATCAACGATCGCATGCAAGACTGGGACGCATATGCAGATTGCCCCGTAAGCATGTCCTCGCCAGTGACCATGCTGACGCACCAATATTTATGTTGTGTCACGGGCGAACGTGAGGCGCACGCTCGCGTCTGGACGACATCCGGTGACAATCTCAAGATGTCCCGTCTGCGCATCACACAATCACTGGAGCGTTGGGTTTAATCCACACACACAACATCCGTACACATCAGCTTACACGGGATTTGGACTTGATGTGTGGCGAGTTCTGCAGCTGGCCAGGCCGAAGATGGGAGCGCCCAGGGGCTGCCTGCGCCAGGGCTGATGTCAGTCAGCAACGTTTTCCATCAGCAGGCTTTGACTATCCACCTCGATGCTCAATCATAAATCCCTAGTGACAACACCATGTGTATGCAACCGCCGTTGCGACAACACTGGCACTGCCATCAACACAGTGCATGCAAGCATCTTGCTAAGCAGCAGCTGCAGGCAGCGTTGACAACCACAGCGATTAGGTGCTGCACATCCACTTGTGCCATCTTGCCAATAGGCAGCATCCATCTCTTCTTTGTCCATCTGCAAACTCGGGCCAAGCCAAGCCAAGTTAGATCAGTGACCATGACGTTCATGCTGCAAAGATGAAGACACCACTTGCAGCTGCTTACTGCAGGTGCCTAGGTCGTCTCCAACAGTGAAGAGCCATCCGTGTGCCACTCATGCTACTTTTCTATGGTGCTTCAGGAAACCAGCATGGCGGCTGCAGCAAGCACAAGCGTTTGCGAGGGATTGTTCGCTGTTGCAGTGCCTCGAGCCAGTCCAGAATATGGGGCCGGTGAATGTTACCGGCCTGTGGATCCATACGACACGTCTTGTCTTGTCGGGGACGTCCAACAAAGTGGACGGCCTGTGTCAAACCTGTCTGATCGTTGTGGCGAATCTGCAACAGCAGTGCTTCAAGCCAGCAACAGCCAGCACTCTGGCAATGCCCTCCCCGGCAGTGGCCTCTGATCACTGCTGGGCCCAGTTCCCTGAGATATGTCTACCCGTGTGATACAGGCCTATTTGCACGGGGACAATACCTGTGGGATGGTGTGGATGTGGGATGCGGGCTGCTTGAGGTGCAACGAGCACACACAGGTTGAGCCCTGCGTTTTTAAATCATGGCGCCATGAATTGGCCAGTAGCAGAGAAATCCGTGTCACTGTTGCTCGATCACTGGGCATGATTGGAGACAGCATTGCAAACACATCTCCCCAGCAAGCACTGGCAACACCACGAGCGCCACATACGTGTCCCTGCGATGAGGATACAGAAATGCAGACCTCGTGTTGTCTGGGCCAGAGCGACAGCCCACTGCAGTGGCCCGGCCCGGGGCCTGACCGGTGCTTCTCTTTTGTGCCTCCGTCAGATATCAACGCACGAATATTACCTTCCCAAATTCTCCGCGTCGTCACGCTTTCGTTCCACAGTTACGTAGGTTTCCAAGGGCGCATGCATACGTACTTGTTGTGGGCTTTCTGCACACGTCAGTGTATGCGCAACGAGTTGCAGCAGTCACGGAGCCGGAGGCAGCTCGTCTAAGAAGAAGTGGCGGCTTGGAATACCGTCCCGCACATTTCATTCCGTGTACACGATTGCAATGCATATCTGCAACGTCTGTGGTGTCTCATGTCGTAAAGTAAGCAGTGCACGGCTTGGCGACGGCCGAGCTGGACAGTGACGCACTCGACGGCGGCGCCGACTGTCAGCGAGGCGGCTAGTGGCGAAAGGACTCCTGGACCTGCGGCCGAGGTGAGCAGTCATCCTGGCATTGCGAGCTCCAGGACGGCGCATACACACCGACGTGTTCCAGCACGCGCAGGAAGTCGATTTGTATTGATGCAATAATTACCAAGTATCATGGCGTCAGCAGCTACGAGCATTCTATGTCAAGGAGTCGTCGACCATGTGGCGTCGAATGGGTGGCACGCCCATGCTGGCTGGCCTGAGCACATGCAGTCAGATTGCCTGGGATTTCAGTTTATGCCTTCCGAGAATACGATGCACAACGCCATCAAGCCCGGATCTTTTCATCAACGTGCGCTTTCTAGATCTGAATGTGAACAAGCGGGAACAGTTCGACCGCTGGACAGTGGGGAGAGCTCACTGACAGTCCCAACACAGAACCAGTTACAACACAGAACTCTATATTTAAGAATGTACCAGGCTGCCAGCGGCAGGCTGCAAGCAGTCGATCGAGATTGTCGTCCACACGGCGCTCACATCCCGAGAATAGTTATGCCACACCGCGGCTGGTTCCACTGTCACCACTTCTCGCAGCCCTGCTGTACCTCTGTCACATGCCATAGTGACACATGCAGAGTCAGTGCGAAGCACCGAATCTACTGCGCATGGACTGAGCTGCGACACAATGGCACAAGCATTGCCCGAACTAGCAGCGCCTCCCCTCATGGGGCAATGCAGTGCACGGACTTTGCCATTGCATACCCAGCGAAGCGGCACGAGTCGGTTTTCAGGTGTTGAGCCCATGCGATTCAAAATGGAGGCTCACAGGTCGACAAGGCACAGGTCTTCTTCTCCTGCCGCACTCCTGGTCCATCAGCGTGGCCCATTGCAAATGATAGTATTGCTTGGGGTGGTCAAGGCAAGCTGTGGAGCCACATTGAAACCTCCAGGAGCTGAAAACACTCCCTTGACCGGGTGGAGTATCCATTATTGTTGCCGGCCCTCCATGCCAAGACATCCTAGAGGCCAATGCACACAGCTCCAAATCGAACGTGATGGACACAGATCAGGTAGAGTCTGCGCACCTCTTCCCGCTGCTCCTGCCCTGAAACGAATGCTCTGGCAACTCAGCACAAGGTGCGCAGATGACACTTGGAAACGCTTTGCAGGACCGAAACGACATGGGGTACCCTGTGCCTGATGCAGTCGAGTTCCTTCAGCCTTCTTAAGTCGTCTCGAAGCAGGTGCCGGTTGCTGTGCTCACAGATGAGCGCGCCCATGCAACCACGGTCCAGCATCACCCGCTAACACTGGGCTACCAGGTGTGCCTGATCATCAGTCACCTGTTCATCCCGCATCATTTTGTGTGACCAGCAACAGGCCGCTGTAATGCAACCACGCTCCAGAGCCTCAGCAAGGCCGATCCAGTGCCCCTGATGTAGCAAGATAGTCAATGTTCTGTGCCAAAACTGACGCAGGCCCTCCTCCCGGTGCACGTGTGTGAACCGAAAACGTGAGCACGACAACACAGTGCATGCCTGTGAACAGGCGTGAACGGCCACGCCTGTGAGCGGCCTTTCCGCAAGCAACAACGCATGCAGCTCGCCCGAGCCAAAACTTCCTAAGCTACGAGGAGCCTGTGCAGGAGTGGGCCTACAAGCCGCAACCGCTGGCACCCAGCGTGTTGAGGATGTTTCTGCGGTTCCTGCAGGATCAGAGGAATGGCCACCAGAGAGCTTTGGCGACGGGGCTGAGGAGTTACTGGCCCAAGTTGACATGCGTGGCTCAGGATGCAAAACTGAAGGGCCTGTTGGCGAAGCAGCATGGCGAGCAGCTGAGCCTGTACAGGGAGCTGATGCGCCACAGGGGCTGCCTCATGAAGAGGGGAGCAGCCTGTACTGCGGTGGCAGTCTGACGGGCCTCAGGCGGTTGAGGGCTTGTTTCCAGGTACATCGACCTTACCCCTCCACTGCCCGCTTGGGACTGGCGCGATTGTGGAATTCTATTTGGTTTCTTTGGTTGTTGTTGCTGCATGTTGCGAAGCGGCACGACAGTGCACGAGACTGACCTTGCACTGTGCAGCTGCAGATTCTGATCATCCTACCAATACCACACTGGTGGTGTGGTATTGGTTGGATGATCAGAATCTGCAGTCGAGCAGCCCGCATCTCTCCCAGCCCTCCAACCGTCCAGCGGCTATGCACCGCTGCCTGCTATTCAGGAGACATTCTCTTGCAGCATGCCTGCTGCAGTAGGTATGCGGCAAACACCGCTGCCTGAGCAGGCCCTTCACCAGCCTGCTTCATAATACTTGTCGCCTCACAGGCCATCGCTCACCGTGCACCGTGGGTGCATCTTGTATCACAGCCCCGCCTACAGCATCCATCCGCCGGGCTGCTGTCGGTGTTCGACTTTCTCTTGCCTCCCCCTTCCTGCGCTCATTATGCAGGTACACCTTGTTGTCCATATTGCGAATCGGCGCAACAGTGCACGAGACTGACCCTGTTGTGCAGCCGCAGATTCTGGTCTTGGCACCAATACCCCGCCCACTGCCGTCGGCTCCGCGCTGGTTGAAGACGACAGTGCACACAATCGCCGGTCCGCGTGTCAGCGCGTGACGACAGTGCACATATGCCCCTCCATCTCTCCTGTGCGATCAGAGATCTGTCCAGCTGGCAACCCCGACGACGCGATGGCGGCAAGTCCCGGCCCCACACCACGCACAGGGCTGATGCGCCGCCTGCGCGACTTGTTCAAGACACCGGCAAACCTCAACAAGGGCTGCTTCCGCCCGCACATCCCGATGAGCCCCGGCAACGAGTTGACTGCGTCGCCATGCACAATAGTGACCTGGCGCCAGATGATGCAGAAGATGCGTAGCCCCAGGCACAGCATGGCTGCTGTGTCGAGCACCAGAGCAAGGAGTACAGCGAGGATCAGGCTTGGAAAGGGAAATTTGGGGGCCAGGGAGTCCTCCCAGGGCAGATGGAACGGCCACGTCGGGGTCGGCGGCCTGTGTGGTGATGACTCTAATGCACCTGCGATTGTGCAGCATGTTTGTTTGATTCGACGCCTGCTGCCGCCAGCGCAGTGGGCTGGTTGGCTTCAGGGCACCGTGTTTCGGCTTGAGTCCTACACAATCGACAGGCCGCGCTGGAGAGTATGTGATTTGTGAGGTGCATGTGATTAGATTTGTTCCCTTTGGAGCCGCTGCAGGCCAGTTGGCTGAAGAACAGCGTGTGTGGGCGTGAATGCTACACAATGCGCTGGAGGGACATGGAATTTGTGTGGTGTGTGATATGTTCTGTCCCTTCAAGCGCCACGGCAGGACGGCCGGCTGCAGGGCAGCGCATGTGGGCGTGAACGCTACACGATCCACAGAACATGCTGCAGGGACATGGGATTTGTGCGATGAGTGCAATTTGTTTGTGAGGCTGCTGCTTGTTTAGGGTGCCTGCTGCCCACTGGATGCCCACCGTAGCGTGTGTCTCTTGCTGCAGGAGTGGGCGGGAGTTTTTGTGCGATAGGCAGGCGTCCCTGCTCGCTAGCTTTGTGTTTCAAGGACCAGGTGCCCGAGGGTAGACACTGCCGGCAGTGATATGCTTGGTAGCATGCACTGTGATGAGCATTGCCCGTACCGGCTGGACATGTAATCAGTCAAACCTGGCGTTGTATGGGAGCAGCTGCTGCTTAGGACAGCGCCGCTTATGTGTCATCCGTGCGGAGGATGTATTGCTGCGTTATGTACACGCGCCTCTCTTCGATGTAACCACACACATGTGGGATCACTGCTGACGTGGATGCGGCGGTTGTTTGGTGATGAGGCAGTGTACACTCGGTGAGAAGTATTGCATTGCTCATCGCCAACAGGGAGGGTTACATCGCCAGTCGGGTACTTCGTCTATAAAGTGGTGTGCAGGTGTGACATGGCACTGCTTGGTCCTGCATGCATGCGGTGCTGCAGCCATGGCCTGACGAGGTGTTGTGGTATGCACATTCTGCTCCAGCACGGAATGCTTGCAGCTAAACTTGACGACACGACCAGTTCGACACATTTTAATCCGGTGGTCGTAATTTTCGGTTTCGTGTTGCTGTGTCTTGCTTTCAAAGATCAGTCATGCAATAGCTTCGGTCTTCGTGTGGCGGATGAAAAGGCGGGAGAAGCAGGGACGCCCTATGACAGCCACACTCACATAACCGCGTTTTCAACTTCAGACAAAGTCGCATGGCGCCCCACCCCAACCAGCCCCTGCAGCAGCCGTTGCGTACACGGGCCTTGCAACCGACTGTGTCTTGAACGGCTGACGCCGCAGGCCCGACCAACCCGGCGGAATCAGTCGGTGGCGACCTCTGCAACGCTGTACTCACAGCTGCATCAGCTGCGCCAGAGCACGCTGATTGAAGCATTCTTGCTGGGTGTTTCCCGTGTCGCGTGCACTCAACAGCGTCTTCCCGCACCTGGGTTGCGCGGCCTGTGTCTGCCCGAATGGTGTGCCCCGAAGTCGGCGCCTCCACCAGGACGGGCGCAGGAGGGGGCACAACCACAGGGGCAGCAGCAGGCGGGGGCGCCACACAGCGGAGCCACAACTTCAGGGCCGACCAGTCGGGCAGACACTAGGCGCAGGCATTGATGCTGTGCAGCACCAAGGGGGTGACGGCCCAGGGCACCGGCGGGGTCAAGGAGGAAAGGGACAAGACACACACCGATGCGACAACCACCAAGATACGGTCATCAGGAAACACAGCCTACAACACCAAGCATCGGGCCGCCCGGCCCGCTCGCCCGCCCTCCTATAACCACCTCCGGAGCCGGGCAATAGGCCGCGCGCGCAACCTTCCCTGCCCCCGGCGGCCCCTCTCCCGCCCCCGCCATGCCTACCCTTCATGGCACCCGGGCTACATCTGCACCTCCCCCGGCCTCCGTCACCGCGTCAGCCGCCGCTGGATCTGCTGCCGCCACACACCCTGCCCCTGCTGCGCTCGCCACCGCAGTGCCTTCTGCAGCAGCAGACGACGCAGCCTGGTAGCATTCAGGGCAGCGGGGGTTTTGAGTGTTACAACTGGGTCGTTTTGAATTCGTTTGCTATTCTGCTTGTGTAAGCTTGTGCGTTGGCGCTGCCAGGCTCTTGGCGATGCCACTCTGTTTCGGTGATAACAAGGGGGCTCCTCTGTGATGACGTGCACCCAAACCTGGGGTTTGACACTGCGCACAGTGCATGCACAAGAATCCTGGCTGCACGAGATGACATGTGACGCAATGTCTGTTGCCGGTCGGGTCTCTGTCATTGCTGACCATATTGCCACTGTTGACCGGAAGTGAGGCAGTACGTCTGGTACTTCTGCAGTGGATGACAGCTGCTTCCTTTCCTCCTGTCGATCCAGAGAGGATTTACACGTGGCCAACGTCGGATACCCACATGTTGACATAGCACACATCCAAACCGGAAAAGGTCAAAAGCGCAGGGCTACAGCGCGGGTGCGCGACCTCCGCAAACGCGCTCGAGCTGCCATTACACTCG
>JAUJPK010061099.1:0-13012 GCA_032270525.1 Callophyllis flabellulata | reverse complement strand
ACTTTTCCGTAATTTGCAAGAGATTAGTTTTGCTCGTCTATAAAATCAATGGCTTCGGCCATCATCGCATCGAAGTCATGGTTGGTTTTATTGCCATAAGTGCTCGGATCCTGCGGGCCCTGAGAAATGTCCCCGTGAGCGACTCCACTGAACAAACCATAAACTCGTTTGAGTTTTGTGGTCTTCACGTTGGTGAAATATTTTTTCACGAAGGGCACGTCCACCACGTTGTCATTCCACGTGTACGCCAAAAAGAGCGGCACACGAATCGGTTTCACGAGCACACGATCAGAGAGAGTTTGGATCAATGGGCCTGCGATCGGACCGAAGTAAGGAATGTAAATTCCATCGGGACGATCAGGCGTAAAGACGTTGCCATTCAAACCCAGAGCAACACCCGCATGACAAGCGGCCATAACTGCAGGCCATACTTTGAGCGCTGGAGAAATCAAAACCAAGCCCACAATTTCATTCTTAGGACGCTTGAGAGACTGTTCTACCGAGAGCAAGCCACCCAAGGAGTGACCCGCCAGGATCACGCGATCACCCAGTGCAAGGGCCAGCTCATAGCCTTTGTCTACTTCCGCACTCCACTGAGCATTGGTGGTGCGATCAATGGAGCGCATGTCTTTATCGTAGTGACCAGGCAAGAGCACTGTTACGACGTTATAACCCGCATTGAAAAAGGCATTGGCCATGCCACGAAAATGCAGCGGCGAAGAATAGATTCCGTGCACTAATAAAACGCTCTTCGCCGTTTTGTATCCATGAGTCAGACGAAATGGCAGATGACGTTCGTGAGAAACGGTCGCCTGTTTTTGCGCCAGATACTCTTCCCAAGTGAGGGCCTTGGCAGTCAGCGGGAGCAGCAGGGCAAGAAGGATAAATTTAATCATTCTCTATACTTCTCAAAGGGCCCGAGGGTCGTCAAATACCCCCATTAAAATTTTTAGGGATGAGTGCCGTACTAAGAGTTATGACAGCTTTACGCTATGGACAGGCAGTCTATCACCGCAATGAATTTGACCCTGACCTTCCCTGTCAGCCTAGCCCTATTTTAGAGTTCCGTCAGGTGTGGGCCGAGGGCCGCCGCTGGCAACCTCGTCCAGGAGACCGCACGACACTTCTTTTGCTAAAGCGCCAAATGCCCAAGCAGGTCTCTTTCGAACGTGCCTATCGCGGTTGGCGCGCTTCAGGTGCTAAAGAAGAACGCGAACTCGGTGAAGGCCGCGCCTTTTTGCGTTGGTTGCAAAAACATGAACTCAGTATCGCGTGGGAAGCGCGTGATATTGAACTGCATCCTTATTTTTCCCAGCCTGATTCTCCACGCCATGATCCGAAAGATGAAACAGCTCACGGACTGAGTTTTGCCGTGGCCCCCGTGAAAGTTGGGCAGCGGATGGTGAAACTTTATCTCGCCGATGAAGACGTTCTGCGGCTTCTCAGTTTGCCCTATGGCCATGAGATAGATTTCCTCACACTGGTCACAGAGTACGTGGGACAGCGTCATCAATGGCAAGCTTGGCAGGCCCCGGCACCGCCCTTCGTAGAATGGTTGACCAATCAGGGTCGAAAACCGCTTTTTCGTCGCGGTCAGCTTGGATTTTCTCTTCCCGCCGCACTTGGCTAAGTCAGCTTTGCCTCGACAAAACTCACGACTTCTCGAAAAATAGGAGGACTTTCCCTCTAAGGAGATTCCCCATGCAAAAAATCAAAGTCGCAAACCCTGTCGTCGAACTCGACGGCGATGAAATGACCCGCATTATCTGGTCATTCATCAAGCAAAAACTCATCACTCCGTACCTCGACCTCGACATCAAGTACTACGATTTGGGCATGGAAAACCGTGACAAGACTGACGACAAGGTCACAGTTGAATCAGCGGAAGCCATCAAGAAGTACAACGTCGGCATCAAGTGCGCGACCATCACTCCAGATGAGCAACGTGTAACAGAATTCAAATTGAAGCAGATGTGGAAGTCGCCGAACGGCACCATCCGCAACATTCTCGACGGCACCGTTTTCCGTGAGCCGATCATCTGCAAAAACGTTCCACGACTTGTGCCGAACTGGACAGCGCCGATCATGATCGGTCGTCACGCTTTCGGTGACCAATACCGCGCAACGGACACTGTGATCAAAGGCAAGGGCGTTTTGAAAATGTCTTTCACTCCTGAAGGCGGCGGCGCTGTTCAAGAGTGGGAAGTTTACAACTTCAAAGGCGACGGCGTTGCACTCTCTATGTACAACACCGACGAGTCGATCAAAGGCTTCGCTCACTCTTGCTTCAATATGGCATTGATGAAGGGCTGGCCGCTGTACCTCTCGACGAAAAATACCATTCTCAAAAAATACGACGGCCGCTTCAAAGATATCTTCGAAGAAATCTACCAGTCTGATTTTAAGAAAAAATTCGAAGCCAAGGGCATCGTGTACGAACACCGTTTGATCGATGACATGGTTGCATCAGCGTTGAAGTGGAATGGTAACTTCGTTTGGGCCTGCAAAAACTACGACGGTGACGTGCAATCAGACACGGTCGCTCAGGGCTTCGGCTCTTTGGGTTTGATGACGTCTGTGCTTGTGACTCCAGATGGTAAGACGATGGAAGCAGAAGCGGCTCACGGCACAGTGACTCGTCACTACAGAATGCACCAGCAAGGTAAGCCAACCTCGACGAACCCGATCGCTTCAATCTTTGCTTGGACACGCGGTCTTGCTCACAGAGCAAAACTCGATAACAACAAAGAGCTCGCGCATTTCTGTGACTCACTAGAAAAAGTCTGCGTAGAAACCGTTGAAGAAGGCAAGATGACCAAGGACTTGGCGGTCTGTATCCACGGCGACAAAGTCACCGCGGACAAGTACCTCACCACTGAGGCCTTCCTTGAGGCCATCAACTCGAACCTGCAGAAGAAGCTTAACCGCGCGTAATTCTTTGTTAGGGAGAGCTTCATCGCTCTCCCTGACTTTTCTAGTCCACTAAAAACATTTCACACAATTTTCTAAGTAGTTAAGCCGATAAGGTGGGTGTGAAATTGCGTTTAGGCCTCGGCGCCTTTTTAATATTTTTTGCGGGAATAAATCCTGAAGCTGTCGCTAAGTCGCTGACTTGGAAAACGGATTCGTTTTCTATCAACATCCCAAGCGGCTGGCGCGAAGTAAAAGATCTTTACGGCATTCCTGTGACCATCATGGGGCCTGTGCAAAACAAAACCCGCGCCATTGTACAAGTCATCCCTACTCCTCTGAAAGACATCGAGATCAAAGCTGAAAACGCCAAGGCCTTTGGTGAAAAGTATGCTGAAGGTCGCCACAAATGGCTTAAGGCCCAGAACGGCAAACTCATTGAAATGCTGGTGGGTCGTTTTGAAACGCTCAAAGACGGCAGCAAAATGCTCTATGCTGGTGTGAGCTACCAGATGAATCAAAAAGCATTCATCGAACGTACGTTCTACGTCAGTTGCCCGAAGAAAATTTTTCATCTCAAGATCGTGCAGAACTTCGAGCTCGTGAAGCAGTTACCAGAAAGCGAAGAGATCGTGAGGAGCTTTCAATGCAAAGGCTAATCATTGCCGTCTTTGCTTTTATGCTCATGCCTATGCTCGCGCAGGCCAATACCGATGTACAACGTCGTATCACGATCTTCACTCAACAAGCTGAACTGTTCCGCCAGATCTGCTTTCAGGCCGATGGAACATTTCTGCAAGACCAAATTATCTTTGATCAAAACGGCTCTATTGGTGAAACAGGTATTGATTGTAATGCCCAGGCCTTTGCCCTCGAGCAAGAAAAGCTCGCCATCGAAGCTATTTTGCAAGATGACGAATGCCCTACTTGTTACGACACCATCAACGACCAAGGCCTGATTGACCTTCTCAATGGGCAATCTGGCGTTGTAGGTGAACTCACTTGCCCAGGGATTGGTGATGCCAATCAATGCATGAGTGGCCTGGCATGTAATCTGCTCACGTCTGTCGTTCCCCTGGCCGGTGCCGCCCGCAATGCTTTTAAAGATCATCCGGTCTTCGCAGGCTGCGGAAGTTCAGGCGGAAACTGTTTCTCCAACATCGGTAAAGCGATCTGGGACAACCTCTGGGATACGGTTGTAGGTCTCTATGACCTCGCAGCGATGGGTGTTTCATGGGTCGGCGACAAAGTCGGCTCACTCTTTGCCGCAGAAGACGCCACCTCGAGCCGTGGTATCGCGGCGACTGAAGTGAGTGAATCGCAGCTCGATCAATTCATCGCTGACCCTGTCTCCTACCTCTACAACTTAGGCGGTCAGCTCATGAGCATGATCGCGAACTCAATTTCTTCGCGCTACGGCTGCGCCGAATGGACGGGCGTTCCCCACGTAAGTGAATGCACTCGCCCGATGAGTTGGGAATGCGCTAGCTGCGATGAAAAGCTCAACATGGTCTGCGGTGTGACAGGCTATGTCGGTGCCACGATCGTCACCACCTTCTTCACTGGTGGTGCGACCGCCATTGCGCAAATTGGCTCAAAGCTAGCGACCACATCTGTCATCGCAGTTGCGCGATCAATTCCCGGTGCGGCCCGGATCGCTCAAACCATGTCTGTCGCCGGACGATTATCTCGCGGTGGAGCAGGACTTTTGACCGGCACCATTCGCCAAGTATGGAACGCCGTCAGAACCTCTCGTTCAGCCCAGGCCATCGGTAGTGTGGCGACCCAACTTCGTGCAGCAGGGGCCGCCGCCAATGGTTTTGCCCAAAAAAGAATCTTCCTCTACGCGCGAACTCAAACCGCTGTTATCGAAGCAGCGCGGGCCTACAATCGTCTCTCGCGCGCGGCCTTCAACCTGGGCTATCGCTCCACGGGAGAAGCGGCGAACGCGACACAGACTTATCTTTATGCCCAGTACACGCGCTTCAGTGATGTTCGTGCGGGTCGCATTCAAAATGTACGCACAGCGGATGATTTCTTGCGTGAGTCCGTGCGCCGGATGCCGGCGGCAGATCGCCAACACATGCGCTACGCCATCACCACGGATGCCGCTGGTGAGCAGCGGATTTTGATTTACGATTCACGTGCGGGACGAATGGATTCCGATGTCTCCTTTGACTTTAATCCTTCACGACCACCACCTCCACCCGTCGCTCCCATTGTGGCAAGGGCCGCACCGACCGAACTCACAGAGATCGTTGTGACAGGCACTCGTCGCCCGCCCAACGCGCCACCACTTTATCTAGATGCGGACGCAGCCGCTCGCACCTTCGATGAAATTGAGGACCTTGGTGTTGATTTGGCCGCTCTTGAAACGCGCCCTCTCACACGTGAAGTTGCCGATGCTCTCTCCGATAATCAGCGAATCTATATTTTAGAGGACATGACAGGCCAGGCCTTTGAACGCGAACAGGCCTTGGCGCTTCTTGCTAACGTTGAACGCCGAGTTGATCAGGGCGCCGACGCAGCTCTCTTCACGGATCGCCAGGCCCGTGTGCGCGCAACACTAGAAGCGAGTGGCATGCCTGCGGATGAAGCCGCTGCCGCCGCTGAACGATTGTTCGCCAGTGGCGCCCTTGGACGAACGCCTCCTCCTGAGCAGATTCGACTTATTGTTCGCAGCACCCAAGCGGCACCATCACCCACGCTCGTGGCCGGTGCAGCAAGTGCGGACAATGCTTTAGCAGCTCGGACAATCGACCAAGCAAATCCTCCACCACCTGTTCCGCAAAGTGAATTCCTCGAGCGTTGGTCGACACGCAATGCGACCACCAGACTGCAGAACGAAGAATACATTCGCCTCGCCCGTCTCGGTCGTCAGCCAGGTCTCTTCTATCTTGATACGCAAAACGGAGCCCTCAAATATCTCAATGATACATTGCGAGATAAATCACTCGTGGATGCCATCGGCAATCGCTATAACAGCATGGTGCAAGAAGCGCTTGATAATTTCCGGGCGGCTCATCCGGGTGTGAGCATCGATGCATACTCGGACTACAAATCCTTCCGTGCTGCCATTCGTGGTCCGCCAGGACAGGAAGACGCCCTCATGGCGGAGCTTGCTACGATTATGGATCGGACCAATGCCTCATTCGTCGACGAGATTCGCCGAAGCAATTATGTTAATGAAGCGTTCCTCCAGAATAACTGGTTCCGAGCTGGCATTGGACGTACCTCTGATGAAGCTAACCTCGTCACACGTTTCTCGCGACGTGACGGCGACACGGGAACGACTCTCTTCGACTCTGAAGTGAATCAGACTCGTATTACAAACGCCTGGCAACTCGCACAGACCACACGCGCCCAACTCGCCAATCGTTTCCGTGGGACGCCAATTCTGAGGACCGTGAACGGAACGAATTCTGCCGTTCCTACCGCCGAGGTGCTGGAGTTGGTGAGAAAGTATGAGAGCAACGAAGACGTCGCACGCATTCTATCGAGACGCTATGGAATTCCTGTGGAAGTCGAAGATGCAACCCGACTCAGAACCTATTTCACGCAAGTCGACCAATTCTCTCCTGGCCTTATGATCGCCCAACGAGTGGAGCATCGCTTTGATATGGCCACAGAAGGTGGCTTCTCCATCGACTTCGCCGGCGTCGGCTCGCTCAACGCTGAAGCCACTGCCATCGGTCTTACTGAGGGCAATACGCTGCTTGATGCCATCACGGCCGTGCGGCGTCGTGAGGAAGGAGTGACCGAAGTCCTCGACGCACTCAAAGCACGTACCGAAACCGCCATGCGGGACGTGCTCACACGCCATAACATCACCGCAGAAATTACCGTCAGCGGTGATGACATGCTAGTCGTCCCCAACCGCGTACTCACACCAGAGATTCGTCGTGAACTTGCGGAGGCGCAGGCCCGCGCGGCAGGAGACCCCTCCGGTATACGCACGAGCTTCTTCCGCGACGGGATCGCTGACCAGCCTTCTCGCTCTATCCTCGCGACCATTGGTGAAACGGTTGAGAAAAAACTTCGCAAGCGCCTTGAGAGTCTGCTGCCTCAAAGTGACTTACGACAAACCCTCTTCGCGATAGATATGCGTGGGACAAGCCCTGGCACAGGTGGTGTGGGTCTTGAAATTGTGAATCCTAATCTTTCCCCTGAAGCGATTCAGACAATTCAACGTGAATTCAATCTTTCGATTACTGATATCAATGCGGAATTGAGAACTTCGGGACAAACCGGCGATCTGAGTCGCGCGCCTTAATTCAAACGATCAAAGCGCTTCATATCCACCACAACATCCCCGCTCAGGACATGCTGATATAAGAAATTTTCTGCATAGCCCTCTTCAGCGCTCGAAGCCCCGTAGTGGCTCGGTGATGACCACGTGGCGAACTGCTCAGCGAACGCACTGAAGGCCAAGGGATTTTCTGCTGCATGCACATGCCCTAACTCATGCACGAAACTGCCATTGAACGCGAGTACATTTGAGAGATGGTCTTCGTTCGGGAAGAAACTGATCTGTTTCCAGTAAGGATCGAACTCCGCGCGCGCCATGCCTAGTTGCTCAGCTTTCGAGTAACGAACGATCACGGCCAATTCGTCGTAGCGAAGTTTAAGCTGAAGGGCTTCATTGAAAAGTGTTTCGTGCAGCACTTTCCACTCTTCATCAGTGAACTTGTCATCACCGAGCATGATCACGATTCCCAGACGAGCAAATATATCCTGCTGTACGCTCATATTTAGATCGATAAAATCAGCGATGCCATCTTGATCAGCATCATCCCCTGACTTGGTTCCATCAAAGGGATACTGATCGGCCAAATTAGGAATTCCGTCATCGTCGATATCAGCGTCGAGGCGATCAGAGAGACCATCCCCGTCGTAGTCTTTCCACGTACGCGTCTGACGACGGTCCACCGACAACTCCAGGCCCGAGCCTTTCGTGGTGATATGTCCCTTCACAAAACGAGGAGCGCCTTCGACATGCGAAGGCTTTCCACAGGCCTGAGCGAGTACGCCCAGGCTTAAAAGAATAAGAAGATTAAGCCACGGTCCAAGCATCTGCCCAGTCCTCAATGAAGCCGCCATGGCCCATGTTCAAGATGTAACTCAAGATCGCTGCTGGGAAATACAACGGGCCCAAAATCGCTGATTGTTTAGCGTGGCCGCCTTCATGTCCACTGGCAAAACTTTCACCCGTACAGAAATCCAACTCGAAGAGGCCAGCACTCATCTTCCCTGGCACGAAACCAAGGCCACACACGTCGGCGTAGATCTGCATGTTACTTTCGGCAATCGCCAGCTTCGGCATGCGCATTTCATAGAACATAGGTTCGTAGCCAAAAGCACGGATCGTCGCACCTGCCACCATGGTGATCGGAGCAACGATCGCTGCTGTGATCACAAATCCAAGACCGACAAGCGTGTTCACAAGACCCCAAGAAAGGTTCGAAACGATCACTAGAATGTGAATAAGAGGATGATCGGCTTGAGCTGGGTCAAACAAGAAGCTCTTGCCTTGCAAAGCTTTGTGATAATCACTCATCGCTTTGCTCATGCTGTCTTGTGCTTTACCGGTCAAACTCTCGTCAAGGAATTGGCCGACTTCTGCGCGTTTTTGTTTTTCAGCGCCGCCGTACTTACCCACGACTTTATTAATTGAAGCTTCGAGTGACTCAGCGACCAGACCAGCGGTGCGCATTTCGTTGAGTTGCGAAAGAGTTTGGCGCAAGTCATTGGCACTCACGGCCGTGATGGCCAACGCCGCAGTGTAATCGGCCAACAAACGTTGTTTCATCAAAGTATTTTCTGGGATTTCATCGAAGTAAGGCTTATCAAATTTGGTCATCAACATAAGAATGCGGCGAGCAGCGATCTGTGAAAGATCACGCAACACCAACAAGTTCATCACCACAAGTGTTTCGCTTTCTGCGATTTGTGCCTGTGAGAGTCCGCGGCTGAATTTGATTTTTGAGACACTCTTCACATTATCGGCCAGGGAGCGAAGCGACTTATCCTGTGCATCAAGGACACGAACTGTTTCAGCTTCGTTGGCGGTATGAATTCTCATGGCCTTGGTCTTGCTCACGTTGCTGCCTTCACCTGGCAACGCTTTCAAACTAGGATTTTCTCTGAGGCTTGCCAGCACATTCGCGTGAAGAGCGAGAATTTCAGAAGCACGTGCGCGCGCCTCAACTGAAAGGCTCTTATCGCGGCTTAATGACTTAAGCTCTTTGGTCAGGAGTGGATCACCATTATCTTGGCATGACACGACGATGGGGAGAAGAAGGGCCAGAATCAACTTCCAAGACATGAGACGTTGCCACAACATAAAAACCTCCAAAGACATATTTGATGGCAAAAGGCTAACATGCCGCTGGGCCTGACTCAGAAACCATGAAAAAACTACAAACAGGGAGTGCCCCAAGGGCCTAGCTACGTGTACTATAAAGTCCAATGACCATCTATCCCATCCAAACTGCTGGAGAAACTCTAGCTGCGATCGACCTTGGCTCGAATGCCCTTCGCGCCATCATTATCCGTACCAATAACGGTCATATCGATGTGGTGAAAGAGATCCGCGAGCCTCTGCGTTTAGGCGAAGATGTCTTTCATCAAGGCACCATCTCCCCGCAAAAATGCCAGCAAACCGAAGAAGCTTTTATTCGCCTCCTTCATCTCTTCACTGCTTATGGCGTAGTAGATGTGAAGGCCATGGCAACCAGTGCGATGAGAGACGCTCGCAACGCCCGCCAACTTATTGAGAGCATCAGCCATTGCACGGGTATTGATATCGGTCCGATCGATGGGCGCCAAGAAGCTGAGCTGATCTTTCGTGCGGTCAGCTCTGAGCTTCCTTTAAAAAATAAGAAGGCGCTGCTGATGGATATCGGGGGCGGGTCCACTGAGTTAAGTATCGTCATTGATGGCAAACTTAAGGCCAGCCACAGTTTTAATATCGGCACTGTGCGCCTTCTGCGCCATGAAGATCAAGAAGAGCTCGAGGTTCGCATCAATCTTATGGTGCAAAAGATGATCCGCTTCACCCGGGCGCATTTTGGTAAAAAAACCCCTGACCTGATGATCGGAACTGGCGGAAATTTACGTCGCATTGGCAAACTCCGTCGCAAAATCCTGAATAAAACCAGCCAAGAGTGCATGTTCGATGAAATCGCTCATATGGCCGATGCACTCTACAGCATGAGTTTTGTGGAACGTATTCGTCGTTTGGACTTAGATCAAAATCGCGCTGATGTGATCTTACCTGCGACCATGCTCGTGAAAAATATTATGAAGGCGGTAGGAGCGAAGAAGATTCTGCTTCCTAAGGTCGGCCTCAAAGAAGGCATCGTCCTCTCAATGCTAGACAGCAAGCCTCGCAAATTCATTCATACGGCGAAATCTTAATCGTTCTGAGTGAGCCCACGCACCAATGCCGGTGGGACAAACATCGTCATCATAAAGCCTTCCCAAAACCCACCCTCTAACGTTAGAAAGCCACCTTTCTTAAAGCGTAGAAAGTCATGCTCAGGATGGAGACCTAAAAGTGAGCCAATCACTGAGGAGAAGTGTGGCTCATGTCCAACAAAGCAGTACGTGCCTTCTTGGGGCAGAAACGAAATGTATTCGACCAAATGATGAGGGTCATCCAGTAAGTGCAAATCTGTAATGAGTTCGAGATCGGCCGAAGGCCAGGCCTCCCAGGCGATCTCCGCTGTTTGAATCGAGCGCACGAGAGGACTGCAGAAAACCACATCTGGGACCGGTAAGATACCCTGCATAGACTTAAGGTTCGCAGTAAATGACTTAATGCCCTTGTAGGTCAACTCACGCAGCATATCTTGATCAGGGTCTTCCATGAAGTTTCCCTCAGCGTGGGCATGACGAATGAAAATCAGTTTCATTCACCACCGCCGAGATTCTTTTCACGCAAAGACGTTTTATTCATCAGCACTTCATGGCTACCCGTCTCTTCGTCGCCAGCGGCCGGCTGACGTTGGGTATACTGCCCATCCGGCAGCAAGTCCCAGGCACGGCGATTATCGTTCTTAAGGACTTCCATAAAGTCCCACAGCTTCTCTTTAATACGTGCATCCAAAATCGGCACGATCAACTCCACACGGTTGTGGAGGTTTCGATGCATCCAATCCGCAGACCCAATCCAAAACTCTCCCAAGAGCGGTGATTTATCGCCACCTGAGAAATAAAACACCCGCGAGTGTTCCAAGAAACGTCCGATGATCGACACCACCTTGATGCGCTCCGAGAGACCTTTTACACCTGGCTTAAGACAGCAGAAGCCACGCACGTAAAGTACGACATCCACACCCGCCGTCGAGGCTTCATAGAGCGCTTCGGTGATCACTTCGTCTTCTAGGCTATTCATCTTGGCGATGATGAGCCCATGGCCCGTGCGCTTGAAGGCTTCAATCTCAGCGCGAATCTTCGCCAGAAAATTGCTCTTCATATTAATCGGCGCGACCATGATCTCTTTGTAATCCGTTTTAAGCGAACTTCCGGTGAGGTAGTTGAACACCTCCACCACTTCATCGGTGATACGTTTGTCGCAGGTGAGAAGCCCCAAATCGGTATAGAGACTCGACGTCGCGACGTTGTAGTTACCAGTGCCGATGTGAGCGTAACTTAAAATCTCGCCATCATTTTCTTGGCGCACCACCAGCGCGGTTTTCGTGTGGGTCTTAAGACCCAAAATGCCGTACACCACGTGCACTCCGGCATCTTCGAGTTTGTTGGCCCAGAAGATGTTTCGTTGTTCATCGAAGCGCGCTTTCAATTCAATGAGACACACCACTTGCTTGCCCGCTTCAGCGGCCTTGATCAAACTCTTAATGAACGGACTGTTATCGCCCGTACGATAAAGCGTCATCTTAATAGCGAGCACGTGAGGATCTTCTGCCGCTTGAGTGATAAAGCGCTCCACAGTAGCGCTGAAACTTTCATAGGGATGGTGAACCAGCACATCCCCTTGGCGGACCAAGTGGAATACGTTCCCTTCTTCTTGGAAGGTGCGCGGAATCAGTGGGGCCCACGGCTTGAACTTTAATTTTGGGAAATCCAAATCGACGATGACCTTAAATGATCCGTAGTCCATCGGGTACTCAACCGCATAAACCTGCGTATCGTTAATCTCAAGCGAGTCTTTCAAGAAGCTCAGCATCGCTGGATCACAATCTTTATACGTCTCAAGACGCACACACTCCGCAAGACGGCGCTCTTTGAGCCCTTCCTCAACCAACATCATCAAATCTTCTGTGTCATCATCGCGATGTTCGATGTCAGCATTTCGTGTGACCCGGAAAGGAACGACCTGCTGAATCTCCATGCCCGGATACAACAGCGGAAGATTGTGACGAACAATAGACGTCACACGCACGAAACGATGGGCCTTGCCATCACCGGTCGGCAGCTTCAACCACGACGAAACCCCTTGCGGGATTTTCACGCGCGAGAACAGTACGGCTTCGGTTTGGGGATTGCGCAGAATCAAACCCAACGAGAAAGACAAGTTAGAGATGAAAGGAAACGGGTGACCTGGATCAACTGAGAGCGGCGTGAGCACCGGAAAAACTTTACGACGGAAATGCTCATCACAGAATTTGCGATCCTCATCCTGCAGGTCTTCGTAGGAATAGAAGTAGATGCCTTCTTTCTCGAGCGGTGGCAGTAAGGCCTTGAAGACCTTCTGCTGGGTATCGAGGTCGTGCAGAATATGCTGACGAATCTCTTGGATCTGAGCGGAGGTGCCCATGCCATCCACGGACTTATGTAACAGGCCCGAGGCTTCCATGCGCTTCATACGCCCGATGCGCTTCATGACGAATTCATCGAGGTTAGCGCTGAAGATAATAAGGAAGCGCAGGCGCTCTAATAAAGGAGTGCGTTCATCCACGGCCTCGCTCAGCACACGACGATTGAATTGGAGCCAAGACAGGTCGCGGTTAAGGAAGTGAGTCGGATCGACGTTAAAATCGATTTTACGGGGAGCGCGCCCCTTACGTGGTTTTCTCATCCCTATAGTTTAAGACAGTTGGCGCTGTCTGTACGCCCGGGGCCAGTTTTTGCCTCATCT
>JAUJPK010059990.1:0-13014 GCA_032270525.1 Callophyllis flabellulata | reverse complement strand
AAATCTTCAACTTCAATCTTTTGTCTGATCGGATAAGGAACAGTTGAATAGTCGAGGAGCTCTTCATTGGTCATTGAAGTATCTTTGTATATTGTGTAATCATTTTTTCTGTTTGGTCTGACAATGACAGTTGCCACGACACCACACAATATCATTTCCGCTTCCTTCCTTTCGTCACTCTTGTAGATTTGACCATTTTTTGATAGTCTGCGTGCGATGTCCTTGTTTGCACAAGCTTCGGTATCGAATGATGCGACAATGGGACATAACAAGGTGTTAGAATAATCTCTTGGTTCGAAATGCTCAACGTGAGGAATTTTCTCGAAAACCATAGAGCTCACATGTCCTCCAACGCACAACGCAATGTGATCTTTAAACCGTTTCTTCTTCAAAAATCCAGTCATGCAAGCATTGCAATTATAAACATTTTGCCAAGACATTGCTGTGCTCTTCCTTCGTTTACTGGATCCGGTCATAATTTTTTCTTCGCCTGCAATCTTTTCTCCGGTCAAACAACCTTCGGTTTCATTGATTGTTTTTGCAAGACTTTCTATACCCTTCTTGTAGAAGAATCTCTCCTCGTTGTGGTAAATGAATTTCCCCACATTTAACAGGACGCTGCAATGAAATTGTTTTCCTTCGCCTTCTTCGGTGATGATTAAATTGAAACTATTGTTGTGACTTCTTGGCTTGCCTGTTCGACTGCATTGAGCAATTATCACTGAAGAAGTCAGTCTGCTGACAGAAGTTGTTTCATCTCCACTAACCACTCTCGTAACAACTTTATCGTCAGCCAGCGTGTAAAGATTAAATGAAATGTTAATTCCGTGATTTTGAAGCTCAGTTTCAACAGAGGTTAGCTTGTCAGCAATGTTATCACCATTAATTGATGGAGTGAGAAAATCTTTTTCAAACATTCTTTCTGGCAAAGTGTCAACTCCAATTGTCTGTATCCCAAAGTTTTTAATGAAATTATAAGGACAGTCAAGAATGCCAAACTTGTCAAGTTCCTCTTTGGTTACAGTTTCACCTTCTTCGAATCTCTTCCTTTGGTAAGCTTGAAATACACACATGGCGACACAACCAAGAATAGATGTGATGAAACAATTTTCTTCAGATTTTACTTTTGCAAACAGTGGCTCGTTATCATCAAGCTAAAAATATAATAATTCACCTTTACCACCTTCATCTTTCTAAACCTCGTATACGGTTCGTAAAAAAAAAAAAGATGGTTCAAAAAGCATAAAGCGTAAAGTTATTTGGATTCCAAATTTGCAATTTTATTCTTCAAAAGTTATACAACCCGTGCCTGACAAAAATATATATTACAAAGCCTAAAAGTAACATCTCAAAAATACAGTGAAAATATTGGGAAAATGTAATAATGTATCATTTATTTGAAGGTAATTTCTTTACCTTAAAGTCAATTATTTCTTTCTTTTTGGACTTTGCCAATTTTCCCTTTATGCTTTCTAGCATTTTCTTGGTAATGTCTTTTTGGTCTCCTGAGAAAACAATTTTAGTGGTACCATCTTTTGTATTGCGGATTAGAGTGACCCCTTCATCATCATCATCCTCATTCGATCCTTCGTCGTGAATAATCACTTCATCTTTCATCAATTCAAGGTTTGGTTTGACGTTTTCAGGTACTCTGGAATTTGGTGGAGCCGGTTGTTCCTTTCCCTCAGACTCATTATCACTGAACCTGAAGTTCAGTTCTTGTTCGCCCAATTCATTCAAATCTCCTTCAACAAGGTGAACGTTTTCATCTTCTTCGCTTTCGTATTCGCTAATTTCACTTTCCAAATTCAACGGTGTCACATTCTGTCCGACAATCCTCAATGTTTGAGATGTGGGGAGTTGTTCATTCACTATCTTGTAGAAAGCCGGTCCTTCTTGTGGCGCGTTCTGGTCATCATCGATCTAATTAAGGTTAAATAAAATTTAAAATCTTTCCACTCAATAAATTTTGATACAGATCTACCTGGTTTCACTCTCAAACGAATTTGATTCAGAAAAAAAAATTGTGAATTAAAAGAGTTGTGTAACTTACCATCTCTGCATTCAGTTTTAGAATTTCATCCTCGTCATCAGAACTTTCAATTTCGGATTCCATTTCACATAAATCGATCGTTTCAATATTTCTCTCATCAACGTCAAACTATGATAAAATTATATGATCGATTATTATATTTGAACAAAACAAAAAAAAAAAAAAAATCAAAAACAAATCAATAAAAACCCAACAGTATGATATTTTTGAAGCAGAAATTTCTAGAATTTATGAGAAAGAAAGTTAATCACCATTTCACCATTGTTCTCCTTCTTGTTATTGTTTGAAAAATGTTCTTTCATCAAATTTCGTTTGACTCTTTTTCCGTTTTTTTGGGAATAAAGTGCTGGTTTTTGAATTGTTTTTGACCCCCTTTCTTCAACTTCAACGTCCTAAATAAAACAAATAATATTTGAAGTAAAATATTTAACAGTTACTCTTTCCCGAAACGTTTCGTCAAATTTCAAAAAATAAAATTTAATGCAAATCTATTTCATCTTACCATTTTTTCGACTTTATTTTTTGGAACAGAAGTTTTCCTGGTTGCGTTCTTTTGATCATTTTTATTGAAAAAATTTGATCGAATGTGTTCTGCGCTAAATTCCAGTGCTGAATAAGCTCCTCTGGCTGTCGAAGACTTGGTTCGTTTTGCCATGTGTTTCCCAGAAGATTTAGTTTCAGCAAGTGGTGGCTTTGCTATTCTTTTTGTCCTCACACGGACAGGTGCTCGTGGAACAGGGAGTTTAGCAGTAAATTGACGTGGTGTTAATTTTGGTTTTCTTTGTTTTCCAGATACTTTTGTTTTCTTTGGTTTTTGGGGTTCAGCGAATCCTTCCTTTTCGTCAGTCAAAGACTCGTCAGGTCTTAACCTTTTCAGGCATTTCAGAACAATGCGTTCAATCCTTTCTTCTTCTTGTTCTTCTTTCGCTGAATGTGTGTTTTGTTGAGTAGATGTAGATGTAGACACTTTCCCCTTAACCAATCTGGAGATCGAGGTGAAAGAAAGAACATCATACATTACACTAATATTCAAATTCAAAATTCTACGAAGAGCCCAATTACTGCCAATAACATTGAACGAATTTATGACTTTGGTAATAACGTGTGACATTGATTCGTTTAGAATTAGTCTGATGTTTTTAGTATTACCAGAAACCGTAGTAGAATATTCTCTAATTGTTCTCCTCTCGTTAGATTCATTAACGTAATCAAAAGTATTGAACTCATCCTCGTATACATAAGTGTTACTTTCATCATCGCTTTTCGTGAATTCAGCAGTAATTTCAATCAAAATTTGGCATGAATTTTCAGATTTTTTTACTTTCGAAAAGAAAGCTAAAAACAGTACTCTTATTATGTTCACGAAGGTCTCAAAAGGTGAAGCATTAATGTTTACTTTCATTTTGTCATTGAAATCTAATGCAACGCCTTCTTTCTGTTGGACTTTAATTCTTGCACATTTGACTTTAAGTTTTTCTTCTTCAGAAAATAATCTTGTAGAAGTCCCCTGATCTTTTATGTTGTCAGTGTCGTTATTTATGAAAACATCATAATAATACATAAACCAATTCACTACCGCAGATCTATTCAATCTTTCATTCTCCACAATATTTGAATCTGAATTTATACTGTCAGCTTCCTCAAAGTTTTCGTAATCAATGAATAAATTGCGAATTTTTCCAGAGTCGAGTTTCTTTTTTTCACGTTGCAATGAATACTTTGTGGCTTTCTGTTTCAAGACCTTCAAAAGTTTAATTACAGAGCTTAACTTATCGGCACTCTGTGAGGGTGAAAAACGTAACTTCACATACCTATTCAATATAGCATCGTTCGATGGAATTGAATGGTCCACAACAAAATGGTTTTTCAATGCCTCCACACTTTTGAAAGTCTCTCGCAAACAGAGCACGCATTTCGGATGCATTTTGAAGCATGTGTCAAACCATAACCAATAAAACTAATAATAATTTTTCATTCCTTTTATATTTTCATCTGAAAGATAACAAAAAATAAACATGAGTTATAAACAAATTGTTGAAGCAAAAAAAAAAAGATGTAAGTAATATCAACAAAACAACATACCGTTTGAAAATTAAAGAAATAAAGACAAAATAATGACACAAGACTCCTAAATATATTTCAAAGAATAAACACATATTTATATACTATGGAATAAAAGTAAATGAAAATTTGTTAAAATTATATCCCTAATCTATAATATATTTTATCTAGTTAAAAGTTTCACTGACAAAAATATCTACATTAAACAAGGTCGGTTGCATATACGTTTTAAAAGATCTTAGACTACATTCTTTTTTTAGTAAATCATTTCTATAATTTAGAAGGTCCAAACAACCATGCATAACACTTAAATCATTAAAGTATTTGCCAAACACATAAGCACAATTACGTTCATAATCTTCATAATCATCAAAATCAAGAATATTGTCATGGTCAAACTCTACTGACCGCTTCGAGATCTTGCCACAAATTTTTCTCCAATATAAACCATAGAAAAATTGGGTGATAGACAAAACATTCTTTCCAGAACTGTAACGACTGTCAGACAAAAATATGCAAGTAAACAATATTGCATAGGCAGCGTCAACGTCATTATCCAACAAATGAGCAATGTAAATTAATCTTTCAAAGACATTTGCACTTAACTCTGCAAAAACCTTTAAGTTGTAATTTTTCATCGCATAAAAATGATTCAAAAATTTTTCCATTTCACACTTCCTATACAATTCAATCAACATGTAAAGGTAGCAATTCGCTACCAAAGACAAAACTCTTTTACCTCCTTTAACGCCACCCTTTTTAAGAGGTGTTACATGGCATTTATCTTTTGAACCAATTCCATCAGTGTAGCAATCGTAATTGACAAGGGAGTTGCCCAAAAATGCGTCAACTTTTTCTTTACTTGTGTGTAAAATAAAACGCATTAAAATCTCTGGACGGTCATTATCAAAAATGAACAACACCTGAAAATGTTCGTTATTAACATTCAAAGTGAAATCGTTTGATTCGTTCTCAAGAGTTGCTTTAAAAAATATATGGTTTGCTGGGTTTTCACAACTCAGAACAGGATAATCCAAAAGCCAAGTATCCATATCCCTGTCTTTTTTTGAAAAAAGATCTGCCAACTGCTGAACTTTGAAAAGCATCATTTTTAAAAGCAAAATAATCTGCGTCCCTTTATTTCTTTGAGCCAAAAGCAAGCTCATGTGTCGATTTGATGCTGACAAAGGATATAAATGAGGTTCAATATTGAGGGGAAAAAAAGAAGAAAATGTTAAACTATCGTCTAGACTAATATGATAGAGGTTAGATTTCTCACCATAAGGTTCATACCTCCTGACAACCTTATAAAAAGATCTATAAATGTCCGCAGTGTACGGTGATGGCTCAAAAACCAGTTCAAAATTTTCAACAAGGGGCACGACACACCAGTAATATCGCCTTAACTCCTCTCTACAAGTGCGATCGTCAACTCTCAGCAACAAAAAGGTGCGGGTTTCATTAAGTTTAGAATTGAGTAACATTCCATCCTTAAGTCTAACAGACTCTAAAAATTCAAATACGTAAGAAGAATTTCGAACGATAAAGGCGTTAACACCGCAAATATCTTCGTGACTCCATTGGGATTCTTTGTCATTGAGAATTAAAGGGAAAAAACCGTTATTCTTATCCGTTCCTTCAATCGCAAAGTTAAAGTAAACCAATCGTTCAAGAAATTTTGCATCAAATTGAATATTGTCAACTATTTCGGTAACCTTCAAATCCATCGATGACATTAATAGTAAACAATTTTTCGCATACTCAAATGCCAATTTAATCCGTTCAACATAACAATCTGTAAAATTAAACATAAAGGATATTCTCAGATTCTCTAAAGGGAAAACATTAGAAAAATTGAATATGAAAGTTCTTCTCATCCTCATTAAAGAAAAAAAAAAGGGAAAGAAGTTTTCTGTTTGTTTAACCTTTAGCACGCCAAATACGTATATATACGTTTTAGCTGAAAGCCAAATACGTATATATACGTTTTTTGGGTATACGCGCTTTGGGTGGTGATAGACGCCTCCCGGGGCGTTCAAACTTCGCAAAAATGTCACAAACGATCGCAAATGGTTGAGATTTGCTTTTTACCATAGTTTGAAACCACCCACTTTCGTTTTCAAGGTTTGTTTACATGCTGGAATGTCAGTGAAAAACTGGTGTCTCAAAAATCAGCAAGAAACTTGCTTGATTTAGATTTAAATGTTGAAATAGGGACTCATCAACTTCTCTATGGATTGGAAATGCCATATAATGTTTGTTTATAGATTGGTTGTGTCTCTGGTAAGTTTTTTTGTTTGGAAACCTTAACTTTGAGTCATCAGTACGCGCAGGACAGGGGTGCGGTGGGTGACCACCGAGGTCCACCGAGACTCAAGCTTAGGGGTAAATTTCAGCTTCTAAGGTAAAACAAAGTGATTATGTTTTGTTCTTTTCCTTGTGAATATACTGTGGAAGTAATATGACAGGTTTTCTAGCGATTGTTTTGCCAAAATATTATCATATTGGGGTTACTTATAAACCAAGTGCGTCAATTCTTGAAATCGTGGAATTTTTGTCGGAAACGTGTCTTTTTTAAATCTAAATTCTGAAGTTTTTAAAAAGGCTATGGGCTTGATTTTTTCAGAAGTTGTGGATAATTGGGAGGTTATGGAACTCAGATAAGAGTTTTGGGTATTTCTGATAGTGTCACCACTTTTTTTTGGCACTGAAATCCAAAATGCAAAAAATATGAATTATTGCGTTTTGCGTTTTTTGTTGGTCAGATGTGAAGGCGCACAGTTTTTTTGTATTTGAGTTGAGGAGTTTAGTTTTGCATTACCTGAAAGTAGAAGAGTTGAGATTTTCAAAATGGGTTTACTTTTTTTATTTGCTCAAGCGAATCAAAAGTTATGACTGTTTTACTGGAAAGTTCATTTTTACCAAATAATTAAGGCGCGCGTGGGGTAAAACACCTAAAATTAAGGCGTTGTAAAGGTTAAACGAGCATGCACCCCTGAAGACAAGATTAGTCCGTGCAAATAATAAGCAACATGTGACCAAAGAAATCAGTAATTAGGAAGGCTATCATGATTCGATCAAAGTTAAAAACCATAGCAATTAAATCAAAGAAAGCTCGTTATAAGCGTCAGATGAATCTTGTCGTCAATATGAATAGGAAAGCGATGAAACCTTTCTACAGCAAGCATGACCCAACCTAATCACCCAAAGGTTTTTGGGACACTTTTAAACCTCTTTTCTCAAACAAAGTCACCATTGCTGGAGAGAGAATTCAGCTTATTGAAAATGGAAGCATTTTATCTAATGATTTGGATATTGCTGAAACTTTCAACGAGCATTACAACACTGTAACTGACAGATTAGACGTTCCACGTTGGAACTCTAATAATGTTGAAACCTTGGATAAGATCAACTCTGCCATAAACAAATTTTCAGATCATCCAAGCATTGTTAAAATTCTTGATAAAAGGCATGATGTTGATAAATTCGAGTTTTCACCCGTGACAACTTCAAATACACTTAAGGCCATCGATCATCAATGAGTCTAAGTCAGTCAGTGGTGCCATTCCTACCCAAATTATAAAGTTAGCCAAGTTTGTTTGTGCTCCTACTTTGACATCGTGCTTCAACCATTCTCTTCAATCTTAAAATATTCCTGATAGCTTGAAGCTGGCTGATATAATTCCAGTATATAAGAAGACATCGTGCTACCCCCATGCACTATACCTTGACGTGGTGGAGTGGCTTGCGTGTTTTCGTGATCCTGCGAGCTATGCTGGCGGGAGCTTCGGCTCCCAGTAGGTTTAACCAAGCCAGACAGGTCAATGGGGAGAAGCCAGACGAAATTAGTGCAAACAAACAAACAAACCCATGGCGCGACTGTTCCAGTATCTGGCGGCAATATGGTAGTTGTAACCTCTGTGTCTGGAAGTAGCTTTCGACAAGTTATAACTGATCTTTAACTGGCTGTAGTGTTGGCTGGCACAGTCAGTATATCAAGCCAACGAAAGATTTAAATGATAACACAACTTCCCCGACGTTCATCCCGCATCGCTCGTCGCGCGGTTAACCAAGGAGCGCGTTCTACCGCCGTCTTGGATCCTCCAGCGGAGTCCGAAAAATCAGCTAGAGATCCAAAATTTAAACTTTTGAAATGCAAAACTCTATTATCATGTCAACATTTAATGTCCGTACATTAAACACGATCAACCAAATTCCAGAATTAGTCGCTAACTCAATAAACCACAAAGTCGATATCATCTGCATCCAAGAACATCGCATTTTCCACGACACCGATGAACTCGAGTATAAAGATGTAGGAGAAGGATGGACCCTCATAACAATCTCTGGCACGAAAAATGACATGAATGCCACAATAGGAGGAGTAGGAATGCTTCTAAGCCCTAGAGCAATCAAATCTCTCAATAAAATCGAAAAAATCAACTCCAGAATCATAATTGCGAGCTTCAACGGTAATCCAGTAGCTACAATAATCTCCTGTTACAGTCCTACCAATGCAGCTGACGAAGATCTGGTAAACCAGTTCTATGGAGATCTGTCCTCTTTAATTCGAAATGTCCCCAAACACAACGTTTTACTAATAGGAGGAGATTTCAACGCCCAAATCAGTAGAGAAAATACCAAAACTTTCTCATTCCATGATCAGACAAACAGAAATGGTGAACTTTTCCTTGATTTCGCTGTTGAAAACCAATTGATTGTGCTGAACACTAAGTTTCAGAAAAGGGCAGGAAAACTGTGGACTTTTCAATATGCAAACGGTAGAAAAGCCCAATTAGATTATATTCTCATAAATCGGAAGTGGAAAAATAGCTGCACGAACTGTGAAGCATACAGCAGCTTCTCCAGTGTAATCTCTGATCATCGTACTGTTTCTGGTCACATAAGACTGTCGCTTCGAGCCAACAACAGAAAAGCAAACTCTTCACCATCATATCTTTGGAAATCCTTGATACATGATGACAATGTCCGTAAATGCTATACAATCGAAGTTAGAAATCGATTTGAAATTCTTCAAGTCGAAAACGAGATCGATGACCCAAATACCACTTATGAAAATTTTGTCAAAGCACACAGAGATTCTGCTTCAAACAACATTCCCCTGAAGCCCAAAAAGCACAAGAGAGTTCCCTGGGAAACTCCAGGAATCCAAAATCAGCGGGTGAAGATAAGATGCTCAGCAAACAGAAAGAACGATAACCCCACACCCCAAAATGTCACCAAATTCAACAGAGAGAAGCAGAAAATGACGAGGCTCTATCAAGCCGAACTTGAGAACTATCTTCAAACTAAGATTGACTCGATCAAGACGTATTCGGAGAACAGACAATCCTCAATGGCCTGGGATACGATCAACGAAATCACAGGCAGAAAACGCACCAGTAAAGCTAAATTAAGAGCGGAAAGTCAGCAAGATCGTCTAAACCAGTGGAAAGGCCATTTCGAAAATCTCCTTGGCAAAGCCCCGACAATATCAACCCAACAAACCATCGAGCTACTTCCAGGACAGAACAACTCAAACATCAAAGTTGGACCTTTTGACGAACAGGAATTGAATAAAGCACTTTCTAAAATAAAAAATGGGAAAGCCTCTGGCCTCGACGGGATTCCTCCCGAAGTATGGAAAACCAAACAATTCAACGATATACTCTTGAAATGTTGCAACGACGTCTATAACCAAAAACCCGTTGAATATTGGACCAAAGGCTGTATTCTACCTTTTCCAAAAAAAGGGGACCTCGGAAAAGCTGAAAATTACAGAGGAATAACGCTCACATCAATAGCTGCTAAAATCTACAACATGATGCTCTTAAACAGAATACAACCCTGGATCGAAACAATACTCCGAAAGAATCAAAATGGATTCCGTCAAGGACGCTCTGCTAGCAGCCAGATTCTCACAATAAGAAGGGTTTTAGAGGGTGTTCGTGACAAAAACCTTCCCGCAGTCCTGTTGTTCGTCGATTTTGCCAAAGCATTCGATTCGATCCATCGTGAAAAGATGCGTGAAATCCTTCTTGCTTATAAAATTCCTCTCGAGACAGTTGATGCAATAATGATGCTGTATAGAAACTCAAGTGCTATGGTCCGCTCTCCAGATGGTGATACCGATTCCTTTGAAGTGAAAGCTGGTGTCCTTCAAGGAGACACTCTTGCTCCCTACATCTTCATCGTATGCCTTGATTATGTTCTCCGCTCGGCCATTGATCCACTTAAAGAACATGGATTAACACTCAAGTCAAAAGTTGGAAAACGGTTTCCGGCATCAATGATTACAGATGCTGACTATGCTGATGATCTGGCCCTATGTTCTGATACGATCCTTGGGGCAACTCGACTTTTGCACGCGCTCGAAAAAGCAGCTTCCTCCATTGGGTTATACATAAATGCAAAAAAGACCGAATGCATGAGTGTAAATTGTCAAGGCCAAGTTCTCACAAATTTGGGAAATGCTCTAAAACAAGTTGAACAATTCACATATCTCGGTAGTAACATTGCCTCGACAACCAAAGATGTTGAAATCCGTATTGCCAAGGCTTGGTCAGCTCTAAAACGCCTCAACGTCATCTGGAAGTCCAATATCCCAGATAACATGAAAAGAAGCTTCTTCAGAACTACTGTTGAATCCGTCCTGCTTTATGGTTCCTCCACATGGACGTTGACAAAGAAGCTCGAAAACAGCCTAAATGGAACCTACACCAAAATGCTCCGAGCTGTTCTCAATGTCTCATGGAGAGAACACCTCCGTAACACACAGCTATACGGAAATCTGTACAAAATCACAGACGTAATCAAAGAAAGAAGAGTTCGCTTTGTTGGTCACTCTTATCGTAACAAAGAAGAACTGGTTAGTGAACTCCTTCTCTGGAAGCCAACACACGGAACAAGAAAACCTGGCAGACCCCCAAGATCCTACATTGACCAATTGGTAGATGACACCGGACATGAACTCCCAGAACTGCCGAGAGCTATGCTAAACAGAAACGGATGGAAAGATGTTGTCAAAAGAATCCGAGCAAGCTCGACGCAGTAAGTAGTAGTAAGTAGTATGGAACTCGGTCGGAACTTGGTATCAAAGTATGAAAAACAAGAAACCTTGTGTCAACAATCAAGACAATGGTGGAGTCATAGAGAATTCGAATATTGTGAATTTGTGTCCCCTGCTTTGAAAAGGGTTGAAATTTGCAATTAGACATAAAAAATATATATATAAATGTAATATTTGATAGGTTATGATATCTGGAAATACCTCTACAGGTCAGCACCACATAAAAAATCAGTACACTAAAAACTGCAAGCTTGACAAAAGTAGGTAAATAGAAAAGATCCAGATAAACTTCAGATTCCAAGAGAAGGACTCTGACAATAACACCATGAAACCGTATATATTTTTATGAAAGCTCTAAAAGTTTTGAGTTACTTAGTTCTCATTTCAGCCCTTAAAAAACTTTGAGTTTGAGTTTTGGAATGCAGAAGGTAGGTATTGAAAAATAAATTATAAATTTTCAAGGAAAAAAGTCAGAAAATTTTAAATTTCAGATGTAAATAAAATACTGTGAATAGAAAAAACCCTAAAACTTTATAATAATAACAATAATAATAAATATTTACAATCTAATCCCTAATAAGGATGGATTGGTCATAGGGCTTCAAAAGACACAGTGAGATTTCTTTTTTGTGTTGGAAACCCTATGACAATCTCCATAGCTGTCAACTCTCTCGCATTGTGCAGGAGACTCTCGCATTTCTGAGATGTCTTTTGCATATAACAGCATTAAACTACCCAAAATTGCTTTCCAAAAATGTATAACATTACTTATATAATTTGCTTGTCCCGCTGCCGCTGGAAAATTATAAGGTTCAAAAGGCGGACAACTTTCAATAAAAATGTTACTGCAAAGATTTTGCCAATAAATCTCACGCACTTAGTCAGATTTTGATGAAATCGTTCAAACTGTACCACATGTTACACATTACAGCATGAAGAGAGCGTTCTTTCTTTCGGTGAGTCACAAAATATATAATTTATATATATATATTATTTGGCAATACGGGCTTGGCTTAGTACTCGTTTCAGCCTGGCGCTTAGACGTGGTCACCAAAGTGTTTAAAAAAAACTGTCAAGAGATGTATTTATCTTCACTAAAATCTGCATGGACCTCGTGCTGTCTTTTAGGTACAAATCTGAAGTAATATTACTTTGAACCGTTCAAACTTTCAAGTCCAATTCTCTTTGCTTTCCTTGTTCTTTTTTTATTTTGTGGGTATTTTAATGTTGCGGCGGGCATTACCAGTTGCTCTTTCGCTGTACAGTAATTCCTGCATTTTAGGGATGACCCTTTTTCATTTTGAGAGTTGAAGGTTCTTCATCAGGATTATCTAAATACCTCAAGAGTTAATTCCATCTCATTGTTGGTTCATCTGCTGTTAAACATGAAGGTCTTGTGGACCGACCGACACCGTGGTAAGAAGGGTTGTTGGCAGTTGGTGAGTTAGACAAAGGCTCTACCTTTACACTCTCCTCTGTAGGTAGATAGATAGCTGTCCTCACTTTTGTCAGATATATCAACGTCATGATACTCCTTTCATATCCATTCAGCAATATGTTATCTAGCTTTTCCACTGCAAATTCTGGTCAAACCACTGCAAAAAGATTTGATGACACTTTTTGAAAGTGAGTTTCGATATTCGGAGCTCCCTCCGGAGGGAAATTCCTAGCACTTACTAGTTAACGGGGAAAAAACCGAACATTTACGGAAGAGACCAACTACGGAGATGCTTGCGCGTCAAAACAACGCAAAAATTCAAGATTCCAGTTCAATATATTGCGTGAAGCTATGAGTGCCTCCTCACTCACTTCGTTCGTTGCGGTGGCAATA
>JAUJPK010058879.1:0-13015 GCA_032270525.1 Callophyllis flabellulata | reverse complement strand
CGTGTCCAGACGTGAGTTCATGCCGATGCGGACATTATCGTATTTGTCGGTGCCCTTGCCGTGCACACGCAGGCTGTCGAGGGCTTTGCACAATTCCTCATCATTGGTCGTGATCGCGCCGCCATCGCCGTAACAGCCGAGCGGTTTGGCCGGGAAAAAGCTGGTGGTTTGCACATCCGCCCAGTGCAGCGGGTGTTTACCGTTCAGCGTCGTTCCGAAGCCCTGCGCGGAGTCGGAAATGAATTTCATGCCGTGTTCGCGCACGACCGGGGTCAGCGCATCATAATCGGCGCTTTGCCCAAACAAATCGACGGCGATGACGGCTTTGGGATTCAGCTCGCCTTTTGCCTTCACATCGGCAATGGCCTGTTTCAGGCTGTTCACATCCATATTGTAGGTGTCGCGGTCGATGTCGATAAAGACCGGCGTCGCGCCTGCGAGGGCAACCACTTCTGCCGTCGCGCAATAGGTGAAAGACGGACAGAACACCGCGTCGCCCGGACCGACACCCCAAGCCAGCAGCGGCAGCAGAATGGCGTCCGTGCCGTTGGCGCAGCCGGTCGCGAATTGGGCGTCGCCGAACATGGCCAGATTAGTTTCGAATTCCGCCACTTGCGGGCCAAGAATATAGCGCCCAGATTTCAGCACATCGGCAATGCCGCCCTCGATTTCGGTGCGCAGGCGGTCCTGCTGGGCATGGAGGTCGATAAACTGCATGAAATTGGCTTTCCGTGTATGTGATCGCGCGGTCGGTTATCGTGTTTGGCGCGCTTTGGCAGCGCACACTGCGTGACCGTCCGTTTCAGCGCGGTATTTCTGAGCTAGATCGGTTTTGGGAGCTTTTCGGCAGCCATGACACGCAGCACGCGCAGGGCTTCCTCGCCGTTAGTGAAAGGCGTGGTGCCGTTCGCAATGCAATCGAGGAAATGCTGACATTCGGACTTGAGCGGCTCACCCTGGGGCACGTCGACATATTCGACGTCAGCCTTGTGCGGTACGGGCACAGGGCCGGATGTGTCGATCACGTGCTTGTAAAGCGCGAGCTTCTCTTCCCACGGTTTGACGTCGTCAAAGACAGCCATGGCATCTTCGCCAACAACAACGAGACGCTGTTCCTTGAACGGGTGCAGCCAAGACGCGAAGACGTGCGCACGTCCGCCTGATGGGAACACCATGTCGAGCCGAGTCTCGTCCGCGATTCCATCTGTCACGAAATCCAGACCGCTTTGCCTGACATGGCTGGGCGCTTCGTCAAACAAAGCGAGGAGCATGGAAACATCGTGCGGAGCAAGGCTCCAGAATGCATCTTCTTCAACCCGAAATTTTCCAGTCGAAAGGCGGTGGCTGTAGGCGTAGCGCAGCTTGCCAAGTCCGCCGGCGCGAACCATGTCTCGGAGGGCAACGAAAACCGGGTGATATTGCAAAAGGTGGCCGACCATCAGGATGCGGTCCGCCTTCTTAGTCGCTTCGATCATGGATAGCGCATCAGCCTCGGTCAGGGCGATCGGCTTCTCAACATAAACATGTTTGCTAGCAGCGGCGGCTTCCAGCGCGAGTGCAGCGTGATACTCGGCCGGGGCCGCGATCACGACACCGTCAATGTCCGAGGCCAGCGCCTCGTCTTTTGTCATCGCGGTGACGCCGTGCATGCTCGCATGCTTGGCGGCTGTTTCCGGATTAGGGTCAACGACGGCGCGCAGTGCGCCGAGCTCGGCGAAATTTCGGGCTAAATTTTTGCCCCAATGGCCGCAGCCAAAAACAGCCACTGTGGGAGTGCTCATCATATTCACCAAATTATAGAAAAAAGTCCGCGCTCATGCGGGTCTCGAAGCGCCTCGATAGAACCGAAATCATAGGCGACATACGAGTATACGTCATAAATTTCAACAATTGAAAACACGACCACTAATCAGCATTTACAATGTTTTAGGGCATTAATTTCTCTAAGACAGACGTTCAGGGAGACCTGACGACAGTCAAAGACATCACGACCCGCGACGCAGCGTTTTGATGAGGGCTGGCGCCACAGTTTTCGCCATGACGCTGTAGCCATCGGGCGTGGGATGCATGTGATCGACATAAAGGTCTGCCGAGAGCGCGGGATTAGGACCCAGATAGGTGATCTGGGGATGGCTATCGTCAATCAGTGCTTCCAATGAGTCGCGGGCTGACGCCAATGGCGCATCATCAATAAAAGATGGGCGCACCCGCTCGTTCTCAGTCGCGTAGACCACCACGACGGGGACGGAAGCCGCCTCTGCCAGAGACAGCGTCCGGGCAAAGGCCTCAGCCTGGAAGGACTGCTCCGGATCGAAGGAAAGCTCGGCTAGGCGTCGTTTGACTTGCAGAAGCTGGATTGTGCCGAGAACTGGACCTTCGGTCTGGTCGGACGCGCGCAACCGCGTCAGCACATCTTTGAGTGGGCCGTCGAGAGCGGCGGAAAGCAAGAATTCCGTTGCAGGTTTAGTCCACCAGACGGAGTTGGCCTGGCGGGAGACCTCGCGACCCATTAAGGGGCGTCCCCAACTATAGGTATAGCGAGCGTCTGGCTCATTGAGCGAGTTTGAGAAACCTCGCAAACCCGCTACGATAATAACCGCATCTGCACCGGCCTTCAGCGACCGCTCCACGACCTGTACCGTGTCAGCAGGGGTCAGCCCGTTCGTTGCGAAGTTCGCGACCCGTAATTCCTCGCCCGCGATCTCTAGCTCTGCATTGATCGCGACGGACAGGTCGCGCTCGCGCCAGTCATCATAGCCGTGCTCGGCCATGATCCCGCCATAGGCGACTGAATCGCCGACCAGCACCGCCGTTGGACCGCTCTGATCGGACAATGCGTTCAGCTTGGCGCTCAGAATATCCTCGCTCGTCATCTCCGCTGGGCGAAAGGCGACATAGGACGATGTGCTGTCTAGCCGTACAGCCCATTCCGCCGCCAGCAGCCCCACCAAAACGGTGGCTGCGACACCTGCATATCCGAGAAATCGTGATGCCATGACCGGTTAGAATCCCTGATAAACAGGAATGATACCTTCCGTGCTACCCAGAACGACTATGATCAGGATCTTCACGGCGAGCCAGAGCAGCGAAAGCGCGCTGGCAGAGGTTGGTGTCGTCTCAGCTTCAGCCACGGATTAAGGCCTCCCATACAGTGGAAACATCGTTGTTCAGCAAGACGAACGTCCCTGCGACGAAGATCTGAAAGGCAACCAACCGCACGCCAAAAGAGAGCTTGGCCATGCCATCAGAGAGCTCGCGTAGCTTACCCGCTTTCTTTAGCTTCAAACGCCTGCGTCCTAGCATATAGGTTCCGGCAACGCCCAATGCATGAATGACCCCGAACAGCGCGTAGTTCCACGCAATCCGATGCCAGACACCGATCAGAAGGAAGACCGCCACCAAGGCCAGCACGATTGAGGTGTGCGTGCTCTTGAAACGGCGCGACCGCTGAAGTGTAACCAGCATGGGTGTGAAGACATGGGCTTGAAACCAGACACCTAAAGTCATGTGCCAGCGGTTCCAGAAGTCTTGGAAATTGGTCGATAGATAAGGTCTATTGAAGTTCTCAGGCAATTTGTAGCCGCACAAAATTCCGCACCCTATGACCACGTCGACATAGCCGGAGAAGTCGAGATAGAGGAAAATATAGTAGCTGAAATAGCTGATGAACCAGTCAAGCGCGTCGGCGTTAGCTGTCGCCAGTTTGGCAAAATCGTCTTGCCCTGCGAAGATCGGTGCCAGCACGGTAATTTTGATCAGGCCTGTCGCGATGAGATGCGCAGCCGTGATCCGACTTTGGCGTGTTTGCAACTTCGTATCGGTATATTGGTCGACATGCTCGCCCCAAGACTGGATTGGCCCGGCCACGAGGGTGAACGGGTTGAGCATGAATGACAGCCAATCGATAGACCGGAAAGGCGCGCTCTGGCGCGCCGCTGACAGCAATAGGCCTATCTGACGGAAGGTCATGTAAGACAGACCAATCACGCCATGTATGCCCCACTGCGCGCTGAGACCGGTGATCTTGGTCGAGGTCAGCACTGCGATCTGCCAAAGGATTGCGGCGGTCAGAACGCGACCCCGCGCCCGTTCCGGCTGCCCCCAAAAATAACGTGTAATAAAATAGTGCGGCACGAGAGCGGCGACCAACACCAGTAGCGCTTTTAGGTCGATCCATGTCGCGGCCATAAAAAGGCCTGTCGCGGCAAGCGTGTAAGGCAAGGTCCGCTCACCGCCCACCAGACGGATGAGCAGCACGACCAGCACGATCAGCGCGAACTCGAACGAAGCGACATTGATGGGATCAGGTATAAAGGCCAAATCAGGCAAACCTTACGACTCCACGTTTCGGCCTTGGGGCACTAGAGAACAAGAGTGCCCACCATCAGCCGGAATGGCTTGTCGCTTTCACCTACGAATTCTAGGCCGAGCTTACGGTAGAAACCGATCGCGGGCGTGTTGTCCGCCGCGACGTGCAGCGCCATCGCACCTTCGATGAGCCCTTCGTTACGCATCCCCTGCAAAATCGCCCTGCCGAGACCTTGCCCCCGCCGATCCTTGGCAACTGCGATGCGGGCGAGATAGGTCGTGGGTACGTCGGAATCCTGCACATCGGATTGAACGCGTTTTTGGTGTGCACTCAATTCTGCGCGTATGGCCTTTTGCTCTGACACAGGCGTCGCGAGCATTAGATGAAAAGTGCTGCCCATCTGGCGGGCTTTGAGCTCGTCAAGAGGATAGACCGAAGCGAATGCGTCAGTAGTTTTATCGCCAATGACGTAGCTATGCCCCACTTCGGTTCCGTCCTCGGAAAGCTCTAAGCCGAGAATTTCGATTAGCTGGTTATGTGTGAGAGGCAGGCGGTCGTAGAACCTGTCGAGTGACTGATAAATCCGCTCGGCACAGGCAGCCGTGTCCAGATGTTGCCGAGCTGGTATCAACATAACTTGTGCCCCCCTTGCAAGGTTGGAACCCTATGCAATCAGGCCGCCGCCCCCCGATTTTCCAGAAGTGTTACGAGGTCGCCGACATTCTGCAAGCTGGCGATCTCGGTCGTATTGAAGCGCGTCTCAAAAGCCGCCTCAATGGTCAAAATCAGACCGACATGAGTCAGTGAATCCCACTCATCGATATCGTCGGCTTTGGTCGCGTGCGTGATGACGAGCGTGTCGTCCTCGAAAGTGTCGCGGAAAATGCTCTCGATCTTGGAGAGAGTGGTCATGCGAATTATCCTAGATAAGGGACGAGAGCGGCCCAATGCGCGGTCTTCAAAGAGGTTCGGTGCAATAAAGGGACTGCCACGTCCCTTCGCCGACCCAAGGAAAATAGAGCGCTTTCTATGGCATAAGCTTTATCTGGCCACAAGCACAGCCATAGGCTGCGCAGGATTACAGCTTGCACAGTTTAGAAAAGAAGCGGGCTTTTTTCCAACGCCTTGTAGTCGGTCTTATCATTGGCATTGCGGGGCAACTCGTCCAAGAAATAAACCTCTGATGGCCTCATATAGTCAGGCAGTTTTTCGTCGCAGGCCTTGCGGATACTCGCGCGTAGCACGTCCGATTCTGCCATCGGCAGAAAGGCGACGCAACCCAGCGGCGCGCCGTCGCTGGATAACGGCCATGGCAGCACGGCGACGGAACCCGCGCCAGTCGACTCCCGTATCACACCCTCGATCTCCGATAGCTCAACCCGGTATCCTCGGATCTTGACCTGATGATCAACCCGTCCCGAAAAGACGAGACCCTTATCATCCGTCAGAAGACCGAGATCGCCAGTCTTATACCAACGTCGACCGCAATCGTCGGTGAAGAAGCGCTGCGCATTGAGCCCGTCGTTGCGCCAATAACCCGGCGTGATCTGGTCACCTGAAAGGCAGATTTCGCCAATAGCGGACGGGTCGGTAAGAGCGGCGTTCGTCTCCGGATCGAACAGCTCCATCCGATTGTCACCAAATACTGTGCCGAGTGAGACGACTTCGTGCGGATCGAAATCCTCAGTCCTGAAACGGCGGCCTGAAATTGCCACTGTGCCCTCGGTCGGGCCGTAGAGATTGTAGACCGGTTCGTCACCGACCGCTTCGCGCCAGCGCGTTGCGACGGATGCAATAAGCGGTTCTCCGCAGAAGAACGAGCATCGAATAGTAGAAAGGCTGCCTGGTTTCAGCACGCCCGCCTCACCTAGCAGTCTTGCCGTAGACGGGACCGAGAACCAATGGGTGATGCCGTGCTCCTCGACAAAACGCGTGGCCATAAGGCCGGAATTTTCCGGAATAGAGATTATCGAAGCGCCCTGCGTCCAAGCGTAAAACATGTCGTGGACAGAAATGTCGAACGTCACGTCGGCAAGCTGAATGACCTTTTCTCCCGGTTCAACGGGCCCGCCCAACGCAACCACATTGGTGACGTAGTCGATGACATTGCCGTGGCTGATCGGCACGCCTTTGGGTTTGCCCGTGCTGCCTGACGTGAACATAATGTAGGCGAGGCTATCTGAGTCTACATCGTGCAACGCAGGCCTATCTGTTTCGGTCAGACCCTCCTTGCCAATAGTGGTCAACGAACCGAGTCCGCGACCTGTCTCAGATTCCGGCGCGATTACGACACGCAGGTCGTTCAGGCCGTCCGTCAAATCCGGCGCATCGGACAGTAGTGCTTCGGCGATTATCAAGCCCCGCGCTCCTGAGAGCTCCAAGATCATACGGTTGCGCGCTGCGGGATAGCGCGGGTTCATCGCGACATAGGTCGCTCCGGCGTAGAGTACGCCTAAAACGGAGATGTAGAGCATCTCTGTGCGGTGGGAAAACAGGGCTACCCTATCACCCTCTTTAATTCCGTGAGACCGTAATGCATTGGCGATTGCACACGCACGAGAGTGGAGCTCCGCATAGCTGAGCGTCTTGCCCTTTACCCAGAGCGCATCCAGCTTACCGTGACGTTGGGCGACCGAATGGATACGAAAGCACAGATTGTCTGCAGCCTCGTTTAGAGTTTCAAACTGTGTCATGGTTAGGCGCTAATCTGGTGCGGTTTCGTTACTCTTTAGCACTTCCGTTCCCCAATGAAAGGCACATACGCCCGGCAACGCGCTTGCCGCAGCGCGCAAGCGATTCATGGCTAACCGACTCAGACACTTTCATCGGGCTCATAGACCGAACCCCGCACATTACCAGTAAGAGGCAGTAATACGGCCTTACTGCGGCGCACAACCATGGTGCAGGGACCAGGCGACGAGTTGTTCGACATAGTCGCGTGTCGGATCCGTCGGCGGGTGGAGCGCGCTGAAGTTCGGATAATCGTTTGCACCGTCAATGGAAAAATCGGTTGGAATGACCGAGAAGTCGCCCCGTTCTGCCTCCAAAGCCCGGATGGTCTTGATAAACATGTGACGCTTCTGCTTCTGTTCCCAATAGTCGTATCGACCTTTGTAATCGAGCTTCCAATTATTTTGGTTATGACTGTAATTAAGTGGCATCATATAGCCCACGACGACATCGGGCCCGAGCTCCTTAACGTGGTCGATCAACGTATTGGCATCATTGCGGACCCGCTCCATACGCGTTTCCCAAGTTTCCAGGTTCGCGCCCCACGCGTCATTGTCGCCCAGATTAATGATAACTAGATCGATATCTTTTCCGCCCAGAACGTCACGCTTGTAGCGCGCCATATCGACGGCGAAGTCTCCGGCCTCGTTCTTGAATACGAACGGGCTGCGAACATGCTGCTTTGACGCGACTGGATCGTATCCGGGCGGATTTTCACCCGTGCGCAGGATATTGTATAGATTGAAGGCCGAGCTCGATTCCGTGAACACACCTTCATAGATACTCTCATCTGTCCCTGGCAGCCGCCAAACGAATTCCTGCGTGCCGTTCATCGTCAGGTCGACCGTTTCCAGATTACGCATCCGATCGGCGAACAGGACAGGCCAAGACGTCGAGACACTGTGGCCGATGGTTAGCGCGTTCAGATCCGTCTGAACTTCGCAGGTCGGCGGAGACACGATTAGGTTGACGGCATGGCGGCCGATATACTCGTTCTCGCTCGTATACATGTTGATCCGCATGGAATAGGTGCCCGCATCGCCGGCCTGCGGGAACAGCTCAACATAACGGTTGCGGGCTGTGGTCTTGAAGGGAAGGTTGCGCTGATCGACAATGTAGTAATTGTGATCGACCGCCTCGGAAAGAACCAAGCTTTCGAAGAAGAATTGCTGCGGCTGCCCTTCAACCAGATAGTAGGTATCGACATAATTGGTCAGGAAATCGGCGTCTTTGATAACCCCGCCATCCTCTGACTCCAATGACAAGGTAATTGCGCGCAAAGCTGGCTCCAGCGCGCGCAGGTTAGACTCGGCCGTCTTGACGACCAACTGGTCGCCGTCCGGCACCAGGTTGATCAACGCGATCAGTTCGAATGGCTCATCCGAACTACCGTATTCGTTCATGTCCTCGACCGAGACGACAGCCAGCTCGACCGTCTTAAGCAGGTTCTGCTCGCCGCGCGCGATGACGAGGTTGAGTTCTTCGCCCAGCCATTCTTTCATCAGCCCGATCTTCGCGTCGTTGCCAAGGTCGGCGAAACGGTTGCCCAGCTCCTCGACATTAACGAGCACGCGCAGATCGTCGCTGGAAAGACTGGAGACGACGCGGTTGGCATTTGATAGCTCGAAGTCTGCGGCGCTGACGGTTTCGCCGCTCCCTGCAATCGGAACGCTTGCTTGGTCCCCGCCCCCGCACGCGGCGAGAAGCAATGCGAGGCATGCGATCAATCGGTATTTCATCGAAGGGCCTAGAAGTTTGAAAATCGTTTTTAAGTCGTAGCAAACCGCGGCCGGTTCCCCATACCGCTCTTTATCTTACCAATTTCATAGAGACGAGACCAGTCATTGTTCTGGATAGAGATAAGTCACGCCCGCATCCTCGCGAGAGGCAAACGGCATGTCCGGAATGAGGGCAGGATCGCTGACCGAAACAGCTTCGCCGAATGGAATTAAGGCGATGGTGGGTTGACGCTCACGTAGCGTCTGCGCGTCCGCGCCCGTCACGTGGAGGGTGTCACCGACCGCGTGGACTTCCAGCGCACGCACGAAAAGCACATGGTCCAGCAAGTCTTCTACGGTCGCCAAAAAGATGTCACCCCGATCCCGCCGATCCGCTAACTCAGCCAATCCGGGTTCGAACCAATCGTGCTTTACCAGCATGCCATCGCGCACCGTTAGGGTTGAAATAGGCAGATAGGCGTGAATGTTCTGAAACGATCGTTCCGCGATCATGGAGTCTAAAAACTCTGCTGAGAACGTCTGGGCGGAGGGGACAAAATCGCTGGTGGTAAAGTGATAGGGCACCCAATCATCGCTCACATCATCGTCGAACCCCGGCGCACGAAACAGAATATTACCCGGCTGACCGTCCTCTACGAGAGTGAGCTTGCTCCCAAACTTGTCATCGCGGACATTCAAAAACCGAAAGTCGTTAGACTTTAGCGCGGGTAAAACATAGGCGACAGAATCTGGATCCCAACCCGACTCCCACAAGCATTCGCGCCCTCCGTGATCGACCCAAATGTTTGAACCAAACATCCGCGTCATATCCGTCACGACTTCCGTGATACCTTCGGTTGTCTTACCCTGCTTCCGCATCAGACCACCGCAATGCAGCCCTATGTCAACCGTACCGTATTGAGCATATTCCAACAGCTGCTGGCGGTAGTCGTCATGATCCTCAACATTGGACTGGCGGATCATAAAAGTTTCGCCCGTCTCAGAATTTGCAATGCTGAGTTCGGCGTCGTTCCCAGTCGGGAACATGGTTTTAGTGACGGGGACACCGTGACCGATGAAGCCAGATCCGGCCTCATACCGACCTTCAAGATTGCCATACATAACCAGATTATCTTGCTCGATTCCATTATAGTCGGCGTGCTCTGTAATCGCGAAGCTCGCCAAGTAGCCGCTTGGCTGCAAAGTCGGGAATGCGATCGTGTCACTCGTGACAATTTGCATGACAACATTTGAAGAAGGGAGTGAGCTCGTAACGCCATGATTGACATGTTCGCGTGTTCCGTTTTCATCAGGGCTACTATCTGATCCTCGCGTCGTTCGTTCGCGAAGATTGTAGCTATATACCGTCAGCCGAAGCTTACCCTCAGCGCCAGACTCAATCTGAACCCCGTCCGCCCCTGTAAACGACACGACGCGCGTCTCGCCGCTATTCAGTGTCAGCCCGAAGGCTTGTGGGGCCATAGTGCCTAAAAAATATCGCTCCCCTTGGGCTAATGGTTTTAAGCTATGATCGCGGGAGACTAGGGTAATGCTCTTCACGTCGGCAATCTCGTGCATAAAGCCACGATTCACAATGTCGGCGCGCGGCCGAGCGAGAGCGGGAAACTCCACGGCATGGCGTTCGCCGACCTGCTTGCCGTTCAAAGTGATCGGGGTGCGGGTAAGGGCGTGTCCGGTTTGTGTCGGAACGAATTGCCGATCGACGTCCTTACCGAAGACTTTGACGTCGCGCAGGCCAATGTCCTGCATGAACTTTGCTTTATTGTCCCGTTTAGACTGGTTGACGCCGAGCGAAATGGTGAAAGTCTCGACATCAGGGAGTTGCAGGACGTTGGAATAGAGCTCGCGGTAGAGCTCATGGGGATCGCTACCGGGTTCGGGCTGCCGCGTGGTCAGAAGCTGGTAGTGACTATCACGCACAGCCGTAATCTCACCGGCCTCGTCATACCGAGTATATCCGGCCCAGACAATATATCTGAACGGTGTGGTCGCCGTCATCTCGATATCGAACAGCGCAAAGCGCGTATTATCGATTAGGGTTGAGTTGGGATTGTAGAGCTCCAATATCGTCTGTAAATCGGCGACCTCGGCCAGCAGCGTCCGAGGTTCCTCGGACACCGTGTCATAGAAAACACGAACCTCTGCGTCCTTCGACTGAAGGGCCAGCCAAAGAAGCGCACAGAATGCAGTTACAACGATGACGAAGCTACTTAGCCAGACGCCGTTACCTTTAGTCAATGTTGCACTCCAATTGCCTGAATGGCTGCTTTAGAAAAGGGAAAACTAATGACGATGACTGCAACTGATACGCCAACGGGCAGAAAATGGCACCAAACAAGGTGGCTAGTCCGTCGGAAGCTGGTAAGTTTCATCCAACATGCTCTGCTTTATAGCGTCGGCCTTTTCCCAAAGTTCAATGGTCGGCATATTCTTGACTAGCAGAAGAGCGTAGAGAGGATCTTTGGGTAAGCCAAACGTCTCTGACATGTAGTCGGAAATGCGAAGACCTGTCTTTGTTTTGCCGACATCTGGCCACTTCTCCCCTGTAGAGAAGATGAGCTTTTCACCTAGAGTCGCTTCGGGCGTTTGTGAGACGTAAAAATCAGGACTTTTCTTGACGTTATCAATTTCGCCAGCGTGGACTAGAACCTGTCTGGATTCATAGGTCGAGCCCGTATCAACACTAAGACGATCCGCGTGTCCCGCCTGCAGCATCAAAAGTACGTCATAAATGTCGATAGGTTTACCTTGGTTAGTCAGAGCAAAATCATATGTAGGATCCTGTAGTTGCCAGACCCACTCGCCATCGCTGCGAATACGAACAATTGTATAAGTATGGCTGAAGATGTCTGGAACCGTCCACCCTCCTCGGCCTGACTCATACCCCCATAGTGTGTACACACGCTGAAGCATCCAAGCCAAATGGCCGCACATGTCACCAACTTCTTTACGAAGGTGTGCACCAACGTGAGCGCCAACAGAAACTTTACCGCGAGAGGGGTGAACAAGTTCATACCAATCCTCTTCTACGTTAAATGTCTGAAAGGTCTGCACAGCATAATTTGTGTTAGCGTACACCCACTCCCGAAGGATCGTCGTACGCTCCAAGTCTGTCTTGGCATCCTCAATATCAGTCTCCGCCTTGATTAAACGCACGAGCAAAATATCGTTTGCGGCACCCTCATAATCGTCAAGTGTATCTATTGGTGTGGTAAAAATTTGCTTCGGGTCGATAGAGTTATTGAGTTCGAACTGGGCAACATCCTGCTGTGAATTAGTTTCGATCATATTAGCCTTTTTTCCAGAATCCGCGGAACAGCCTGACGACACAAGCGAGAATAACAGACCCAAGAAAACGGTAGCCAAATAAGTTAAAGTACGCATGACAGGACTTTTTAAGGCGTGAAAGATGAAATTACCTATGTCCAACGAGCAACCAAAATTGCTGCAAAATGAGTATTATTAGAAACTTATCATTTCTTTCTTTAGAATTCTAGCCGTCCAGTCATAATCTTAGCGGACTTCAGGGTTACTCCGCTAAGCCTGAGCTGCTAGCTTTTAACCCCGTGGCGGGTCCGCTAAGTCCCGGCCTGGTAGTAATCGCGGTACCAGTCGACAAAGGCTTGGACACCGTCACGGACCGATGTGGACGGACGATACCCTGTCAAAACTTCTAGTAAATCAGAGTCGGCATAGGTCTTCGTCACGTCCCCTGGCTGCATCGGCAGCAGCTCTTTTTCGGCCGTAACTCCAACCGCGCGTTCGATCTCAGCAATGAAGTCCATCAGCGGAACTGGATCCGCATTTCCGATGTTCACAAGCCGATAGGGTGCCACTGGGGACAATGAATCATGATCCGAAACGGGCTTTCCGCGAACCGGTGCGCAGTCCAGCAAAAGCCCAATTGAGCGTGTCAGGTCATCGACATAAGTGAAGTCGCGCGCCATCCGACCTTCGTTAAAAACCCTGATCGGACGACCTTCAAACATCGCCTTTGTGAACAGGAAAAACGCCATGTCAGGACGCCCCCAAGGCCCATAAACTGTGAAGAAACGGAGCACAGTGGTCGGCAAATTGTGAAGATGGCTATGGCTGTGCGCGATGAGTTCAGATGCCTGTTTGGTCGCCGCGTAAATGGTCAGGGGGAAGCTGGCCTTATCAGTCTCAACAAAGGGATATTGATCGTTCGCGCCATAAGCAGAACTGGTCGACGCTAGGACCAAATGGTCTACCGCAT